>JAFLJL010007660.1:0-10221 GCA_018398815.1 Conus ventricosus | reverse complement strand
TGGTGTGTGTGTGTGTGTGTGTGTGTGTGTGTGTGTGTGTGTGTGTGTGTGTGCGCGCGCGCGTACGTGCGTGCGTGCATGCGTGGTTGTGTGTGTGTGTGTGTGTGTGTGTGTGTGTGTGAAGAGAGAGAGAGAGAGAGAGAGAGAGATGAGAGGAGAGAGAGAGAGATGAGAGAGACGAGGGAGAGAGAGAAGAGGAGAGAGATAGGGTGTTGTGGATGGTTAATTCATTTAATCTATCATCTACGTTGATGTCAGACGCTTGATAAAATCGAATATAATCGAACAGGTAGCGATGATCAATAACATAACAACCAACAAAACCAAAACAAAGTAAAAGAAGGAAGGGGATGGAGCTAGGGTAGGAGGGGTAAGCGACAGGTGATGGGGAACGATTTACAATTGCATGAAAGCTGATTGTCCAATTCTGAAATACAACATTTTGCAATAAAAGGATTTTTTTTACACAACTTAAAATCAGAAACTGGCTGTGCAACAACAACAGCAACACACCACACACACAACACACACACACACACACACACACACACACACACACACACACACACACACACACACACACAGAACAGCAGAGACACAGACAGACTGTTGCTGGTATACAAGGTGATCTGTTGGTTGACCTCTTTCAAATGCTCTGTTACATAGAAAAACTTCAAGGGTACTCAGGAGAGCGCAGACCTCTGTCAAAAGTGAACAGATCCTGGATCCGCCCCTTGATATAGATCGGCAACAAAACTGAATGGGGGCGTCTTGGGACTAGACTCCATATGACAGCAAAATTTCGTTAAAAGATTCTGGGTTTCTCTGTAATCATGCAGATAGACAGACAGAAAAACGAGCCCAACAGACGCGAATAACAGAACTTCTTGGAGGAGGACAAGTCCTCGGCAACGAAAAACACAAAGGAACAAAACATCACAGACAGTGTACTGTGTGTGCAGGCAAGTCCACTGACCCTGATGACTGTGTGGTGCAGAGTGCAGGGACACTCGCTCCGTGGCACACACTTGGCTCCATCACAGTAGTGACCAGGGGGGGGGGGGGGGGGGGGGGGGGGGGGGGCAGGTCAGGGGACACCAGGTCCTGTCCATGCCGGGGTAGCAGGCAGGTACTTTGCCTTTCTGCCGTGGGCAGGGAAGCCGGGACTTTAGACACTAGAAACACACCAGTTTTTTATATATATAATGCAGCCGTAGTCCAATAATTCTTGCATGTGATTGAACGTTGGGACTCATTTTTCAACAGAGCAGAGCAAACATTTATTTGAAATATGGAAGATCTTATCTAAACGAGCTAAAATATCGTTGACTGTTTTTGACAAAACAATAACTGAAGCTGTTTTCTTTAAAAATTTCTATAATGTGTGAATTCATTTAGAAGGGACCAAACTCAAGAAGAACATCAAATGGAGACATTTTTGTCACCAACTGTCCTAGTGAATTACTGTTCATTATGAAGGAAAAAAACATATGTTAGCATGTTACGGGATATCAGTAGCGCAACTCAATATAAAAAAATCTGTTCCTGTAGATTTCTAAATGTTCTATGAATGCTAAGTTTTTAAAACGTGTTACCAACGTTGGCATGGCCATAACGAAGAATCAAATACATGAACATGCATGCACACGCCACGCATCTAAGTTTGCTATCATCCCTAACACACGACCCATTAAAAGTAACGTTTTGGTCACAATGTTGCATATATATTTAATGCTCACCCTCATATCAGATTATATTATTAATTATTATTATTATAGCAGATTATATGGTAAATGCAGATGACTATGCCAGGACAGCAGGGGGAATGACACCTAATACCACCCTGATACCACCAGAACGACAACAGGTTAAGGAGGGTAGCAAAAAAATTGTTCATGTCTTGTACCATCGGAGTTCAAACTCTAAACATCTGGCTGAGTTGTCGGTGCTCTAGCACTGAACCATCATCTCACAGCGTGTGCAGGTCTTATATTTAAAGAACACAAAGCAGGTAAGCTGATACCCTAACACTAAACCATTAGCTCACAGGGTGTGTAAGTGTACGTTGAAGTAAAACAAAGCAGGAGTGCTAACCCTGATAGAGCCCCGCCGTTACGTGGACAGTGAACAGCACAGATAAATCATGGGCTGTTACGGTTGCAAAAAAAAAAAAAAAAGACAAATTAAAAAAAAATCCTTTTCTTACGTTCAGCCAGTAACAACAAACAGATGAACGCCAATGTGTAAGGAGACGTACTGGCGAACAAGTAGCTCAGCGGAACGGTAATACACGACTAAGCGTGCTTTGTCAGCGGCAGTCACGCTGGCATCCGTCATGTCAACTGTTACTGTCTGTTGTATGCTGGATCGCAGTAAGCACCACTGAACAATACCAAAATGACTAGCCAGTGGCACCGTCTCCTACGGACGATTGCCCCATGACAACAGAACACTGACTGCTCTCTATGGACTGCCGGTTGTAACGAAAAGTTTTAACTCCCCGAATTGGTTTAACTCCCAGGGAGTTTAAACTGTTCAACTGTAAATTTTAACTCCTGGGAGTTAAACTAGAATATAAAAAACTAACTCCCTCTGTGTTTCAGTTTGACTCCAGGGTAGTTATTCTGACATACCACCAGAATGACTCCCACCCACCACCCACTCCCCGCACCTCGCTACCACCCATGCATCTTATATATATATATATATATATATATATATATATATATATTATATATTATATATATATTATATATTATATATATATATATACTTTTTTTTTCTTTTCCGAAATGTGTGTGTGCGTGTGTGTGTGTGTGTGTGTGTGTGTGTGTGTGTGTATTCTTACACTAACTTGCCAGATCAAGACTTGTCAGGTAGAATTGTTTCCTTCGATATTATTGGTTTTTGTGATATTAGTCACGTGTCCTGAATTTTATTGAAAATGTGTGTTTTTCTGATTGGCTGGCCGGCTTTCATTTTTAGCTTGGCACACGCACACCACCACACCTGTGACGAGTCACTTGAAACTTCATCAGATCGGTCCAAGCAGCCACCTTCTTGTACAAATTGTACAAAAACAGGCACCCCTCCCCCCTTTCTCTATCCCATGTGTCTCACACACAAAATTCTAATCTACGCCAGCCCTTCTTCTCCTTCCTTCTCTCCCAGATGTTGCGAGTCAATACAAACAATTTTACGTCACGTCGCGACTACTCGACATTCTCTCCCCACCTTCCTTATCCTCTCAACCCCCCCCCCCCCTCACTCCCTAATTTGGCGGCATGACACAATGAAAAATTGAAAATTTTCCATTTCTACTCCATTTGAGTGTGATGGCCTACACTTATGGGTGACTGTTTCATAGTCGCATAGAGAGAGAGAGAGAGAGAGAGAGAGGGAGGGAGAGAGGGAGAGAGAGAGAGAGATGAGAGAGAACGCAAAGACTGAAGGTACAGTATTTCTACCAAAGGCATCAAACCATTAATTCATGTATATACATACTTTACATTCAGATTATATATCAAAAAGCATAGTAAAATATCAAGGACATGCATAGATGAGCACATGAATATGTACACGGACATTTCCTTTCCCTATGATAATGATGATGATCATGAACATTAAATCCCCTTCTCCATTCTCTTACCGAAAGACACTGGGAATAGGTGGGTGGGGAGTCATCTTAGTCATGATCAGATTAACCTCCCCTCTGTTACAAAGTAACTCCCTGGGAGTCAGAAAACACGTGTACACATTAACTCCCAGGGGAGTTATTCTAAAACTGTGAAAAACTGACTCCCCTTAGTGGGCAGGGAGTTTAAACTGTTACACGCCTGGATTAACTCCGGGAGTTAATCTGTACTAACTCCAGGGGAGTCATTCTGTTACGGGTGGGAGTTAAGTCTGATATATGCACAAAATGACTCCACCTTAATGTTTCAAGAATTTGTTGAGACTTGTACAAACAAGATTTTAGAACATTTTGAAGTTTTACTGAGTGGAGTTATTTTGGCACAGGGTGGGAGTTATTCTATTTTAACTCCCAGGGAGTTAAAATTTACATATGAACAGTTTAACTCCCTGGGAGTTAAACCATTCGGGGAGTTAAAACTTTTCGTTACACCGGCGATGAAGCTCGGCTAGGGCTGTGCATGGAGTGGTGGGAATGAGCGGCGAGGAAATTAAAACGGGGAAACGGATGACAAGACAAGCCATTTCCCACTGTCCATCTCAGCTTGTTATCGTTCTGATGGAAGGAGTCGTGTTAGATAGGACCCCCACGACCCCACTCTCGCGGGATAGTTATCCCCATAAACCCACATGACCCTTGGTAGGTGTGGAATGAAACCCCAAGCTACACCTGGGAAGAACAAGAACAAGAACAAGAACATATTTTATTGCCATATGAAAAACCAGAGGTTTTGTGGGGGCACAGATGATCAAGTTCAGACATTCAACTAAACTAAACTAATCCTAGCGTTGTCACATCTTGCAACATAACATCATTAGTAGCAGAAAGAAAAGCACAGTGTGTATCAGAGTCTGATTAAATTTTCTGTCTCCGAAGAGAAAACACAACAGGTTTATACTGGGCAAGTACAGGTTGGAAGCAGTCCAATAACATAAGCTCGAGGGTTTTGTCATGTTAGTCTGTGGTGGAAACTCAGTTTTTATGATCTCTCGTCATCAGGTCATAACGTTGTTGGTCAAATAATTTGCAGTCATCGAGAAATGTAGTTCGTCCTCAACGACGTGGCATGTCGTGCATAATCTGTTTTCTCTGTCAGTGTTGGTATAACGGCCCCTCTCAATTTGGAGGTCATGGGCACTTATTCGTAATCTAGTTAGTGTTCGTCTGCAATCTGTGTCAGTGTGTTGCTCCAAATAAGCCGCCTGTTTGTATTCGGTAGTAACTGTGGCTAAAATTTGAGCTTGGATGTGCTTTCATTCTTTTGGTTCTTCCAAAACTCAATTATAAAACGTTTCCAGCTTCGCATTGATCAGAAACTTCAGGCGAGTCACACTAAATGTACCCTGATTTTCCCAGACATGCTGTAATCCTATCGTTGACAAAGGTTTGTCGTATAAACTTCGTCCATTTGCTTTCTTCGGTGCCTTGGAGAGATCATTGACTGATAAATCTGTTGTTGGTAAGAGTCTTGGTCTGACTCTAATTGTGTATCCAGAATGCGATAGTCTGGGTTATCACTTTAAAAGTAATCGGGAATCTCCCCAGTTCGCCCAAAACCGGTAATGCCATTGCTTTTCTATGAACTCTTAATAATTGCCTGCAGAATTTTATGTGTGCAGTTTCATGTGGGAATTTGTTTGCAAGACAGGTTTTGAACAAATGCTGCATTTTCTTTTCTTGACACATTTCATCTTTGTATTGGTAAGAGGATGGGAACCACACCTCCGACCCATATGTGAAGATGGGAGAGACTAACGAGTCAAACAGGGTTGTAAACTGTTCTCATATTTACATTTTGACCATAAAAACGTTCTCTTCAAGGTTTGTGCGGCTTTATTCCCCTGTCTTGCTAAGTGTTCTTGGGCTTCTGTAAAATGTCCGTTTTTATGGAAAATGACTCCAAGATATTTATATTGATCTACTGTTTCAATTATGTTTTCACCGCAATTGAAGAATAGTGGTACCTTTGGATCTGATTTGGTGAATACAACGACCTTTGTTTTCTCTGTGTTGATTTTCATTCCCCAGTCTAAACAGTAGTTGTGTAGCTGGTTTAATTTACGCTGAAGTCCCTGTTTTGAAGTCGAGAGGATAGCTAAATCATCTGCATACAAAAGACACGGAATTTCGACTTGTTTTAGATCGGAAATTCTTGGGGAATCATGGTCTCTGAGATATCCGACAATGTCATTTATGAATATGTTAAATAAGGTTGGGCTAAGGGTATTACCTTGGAGGACACCTTTTGTATTAATATTTCCTTAGTGAAACCAGATTGGCTTCTTGTACAAACCGTAGCCCCGTTGTACATGTCCTGTATAATTTGGTAGCATTTACCTGGGCGTACTCACAGCACTGGCGGGTCTGTTTCAAGCATCCCAAACGGACCTCGTAGTTGTAACAGGCGGGGCCCTGCACGTGCTCCGCCCTGCACACCAGGCCGTCCCACAGGTTGCAGCGGACGGACTGACCGCTGAGCTGCCAGGGGGTCTTGTCGGGCGTGGCCGTGCGGCACTGGATCAGCACGGGGTCCGCGCACCTTGGTGACGCCGCCTGGAGCTGGCTGATGGGAGTGACGTAATCCCTGCCAGGGGGTCTTGTCGGGCGTGGCCGTGCGGCACTGGATCAGCACGGGGTCCGCGCACCTTGGTGACGCCGCCTGGAGCTGGCTGATGGGAGTGACGTCATCCCGTCCGACAGATCCGGTTGGTGAAGGTCTAGCACGGGTCCCAGTCCACGCAACCCTCTGGGAGGTCATATAATGATGATAATGATGACGATGATGATGCTGTTAATGATGATGATGATACTGTTAATGATGATGATGATGATGATGATGATGATGATGACAATAATGGGGAATTACACGACGACAGTGGACAAGAAATTAAGCCGAGGAAGCGTGATATAGACAATACATGCTCATCAAATGAGGGATTGTAATAAAACACAATCAAGGAAAGAAGTTGTCAGGAACATGTAACAGTTTCTAACACAGAAGTCTGCATGTGAGTTTTTTTTTTTTTCAAACGTATAACGATAAATAGTTGTCCAAATTCCGTTGACAGAAGACTAGAATTCGGCGATGTCTCACATAAATGATCCGCCTAACACTGTTGCACAAACCTAGAGTGATGTTATTCATGAATGCTTTGCCTTTCTGAGCTGGCATGACACTCACGAGTCGTTGATGATATAATAGTTTATGCAGCTCGGTAGGTTTGATACTTAAATCAGGTGATGATGATGTACAATAAAGGTTGGGCTGATTCAGTCGGAATGACATCTGAATAAATGGTTTACCTAGTTCAGCCGGCACGGTACTTGGCGTAGCCCTTGGACCAGCAGCCTGGATAGCTGTTGGAGTGGTGTCTGCAACAAATCATTTTCAGAGTCCTTCAGTTGCAGAACTGCATTTAGCGTATCACTGCACAATGAAGGCCAGGTTTGCCCGGCGGTTCAGGCATTATTGCATTATTCCATGGGGTCCTGGGTTCAATACCCCACTGAGACAGCCAGATTTGACAGGTTCACCTCGGAATCAATATTCATGCACATTCCACCCCTTCAAAGTCATTCGGATGACCCCTTTACACCGAGACCACGTGCACGCATTAGCGCAATATTGCAAAAAACGACAGCAATAACAACAAACATGAAGGTTGTCTGTCACGTTTGTGTGGAATATGGCTCAAGAGAACATTTTCCAGAGCTCGACAATAAAACACATCAGGCATATCAATTGATTTCCTCTGCCTGTGCACTGGGGAAGCAAGAGAGAGAGAGAGAGAGAGAGAGAGAGAGAGAGAGGAGAGAGAGAGAGGAGTGAGGAGAGAGAGCTCACCTCTTGGATACGCCTCGAAGCAGCCAAGCAGTTCAAATCGCAGTGCAATACGTCCTTGCCAAGTGACTGGATTAATTCTGACGTAACGTGCTCTGATTGGCTGAGCAAACAGGTTTCGCACTGACGTCACTGAGTCGTTATTGCCCGTAAGAATCTGAAACGCAGCAAGGCAAGGAAACTTAACCCAGTAAAGCAGAAAAACAGACATGTAGCTGAACAATTTCTTATAATCGATTTTTTTTCAATGACTTAACTCTTTAGAAGCCTGTCCGTATGCTAGGAAGCCGTCAGTGTCCAGTCGGGCAGAAGAGACGAAAGGTACTGGGTCGCGGACACGACGTTGTTAAAGTGTGTTATTTAACTAGAAAGCGTGGCGAGCACTGTTTGCGCAACAGTGGTGTTATATACATCTCCTATTGGCCCCCGTGATCGTCTGCTGGGCGATAACCAAGATGGCTGACGTCTTACAAATTTGTAAAGATTGGCAACAAATCACAGTTCAAGTCTGAACGATAAGAGGCCTTGATGGTGCGGTGGGCACAGCATGTTTCTGTATTCTGCGAAACTGATGATTGAACGTTTGTCTGAATACGTTTTAGCATCAGTCTTTGCGCTAACACTCCACCCTAGATCCAGTCTGAGGCAGTCAATTCTGGGCCAGAGACGAGGCACAGGTTTTGGTCGGTGAAAGCAACAGACCAATGCTGATATTTAAAACGACAACAATCCAATCTCACAGTGGGTTGACTAGAGCCAAAGTACAGACCGACATCTCACCTTGTCCACGTTGACCTCTTCGCGGTACACGTTCCACTCCACGCCATCCAGGGAATACAGGAAGCGGAAGCTGCTGACGTAGAGAGGTGCGTCATCGCGGCCCCGAGTCGTGACGCCAGTGACGTAGCGCGGGGCCAGCAGGTCGACCTGGATGATCTGATGGGTGTCGTCACGTGCTGGCATCCAGGAGCTGCGACCGTTCAGACGTGCCTGCTTGGGGGAGTGCGAGGCATCTCTGGAGGTGGAGGCCGAAATCATGTCGTCCCTGATGCTGCCGTTCTCCATCCCATGTCAGTGAGGCACGTGTCTGGTAACGTAGGAATCAATGTCACTGTCTAAGTCTTTTTTTTTTTTTAATTTTTAGATTAAGATATAAAAGGAACCACCGCCGAAAAGAGTGCTTCTATCATCTGCCAATCTCTCCCAAAGATATTCTTTCAAATACTTGTCTATTTTTCTACGTATGTATGTATGTATGTATGTATGTATGTATGTATGTATGTATGTATGTATGTATGTATGTATGTATGTATGTATGTATGTATGTATGTTTGTATGTATGTATGTATATATGCATGTATGTATGTATGTATGTATGTATGTATGTATGTATGCATGCATGCATGCATGTATGTAAATTGAATGTGTGTATGTATGCATTCATGTTTGTATGTATGTCTCTCTCTCTCTGTCTCTCCCCCTCTCTCTCTCCATCTACCTATCTAGATACAAAATAAGAAGAAAGAAAAAAGTAAATGATCAACAATTAAAATGATCAACAATTGCAACGAGCATGCCTAAAAAAGATTCATTATTTGTAACAGAGCCAGTCATCTCTGACGATGAACTTCATGGTGATGGCAAGTCTTCTTCCAGTTATGAGAAAGTCGAAAAGGAGCCGAGGTTATACAACGCCATGCTTCTTACTCATTGTCCTGAAAATCTGGCTTAAGGCAACTTGTTGCAAATTAGTATATTTATTATCAACTGCATCCAAAAACGCAATATTTTGGCAATGTGCATGTTGATGGATGACTATAATAATCATGACGAATTAGGAAAATTGAAAATATGTTTGTCTGATTCTTCGCATTCGTTCGCAACTTCACCACACATTTCCTTCTTCACATTCCCTCCACCAGCGACAGCGATGCAGCTGTTTCATTTCACGCGACTACCAGTGTTGGAATGCTATATGAGTGACAATACAGCTATTGTATTCCATGTGACTGCAGTGTTAGAATACTATTATTGTATTCCATGTGACTGCAGTGTTAGAATACTATTATTGCATTCCATGTGACTGTAGTGTTAGAATATTATCTCAATGACAACACAGTCATTCATTTCCACGTGACTGTCGGTGTTATAACACTACGTCAGTGAAATCGTACTCGACTGTCGGTGTTGGGATCATCTCAATGGCAACAGAACAAATTCAGTCTATGTGACTGTTAGCGTTGGAACACCATCTTGGTGGAAAACTGAGCTGTTCTATTTTATTTGACTGCTAGTGCAGGACACCATCTGGACAACAACCGAACATCTTATTCTATGTAACTATCAGTTTTGGAACAATTATTCAGCTATGACGAATCTATTGCTTTGCACGTGACTATCAATGTTCAAAAGCTATCGTAGTGACAAGATTATGATCCATGTTCTGTATTCTCTGTCATTCATGATATTAAGCCGTTTCTCGTTGTCAGTCGGGTTCGCAATTGCTTCACTCTGGATTATGTGTGCCTGATACCTGTTCCTTGAACCCGGACGTTCATTGTTGATCAGTGTGTTTGTAATGGGCACAAAGAACCCAACATCCTTTTTCCCTGACCCCTTTCCCAGAATCAAAGCTTTGAAAGCAGGGCCAAAAAGTGTAGGCCTACCTGGCAGGTTAGAGGGGGAG
>JAFLJL010007657.1:0-10214 GCA_018398815.1 Conus ventricosus | reverse complement strand
GATTATTCTATATACAACCAAGATATATCCAAAATGCCCTGCATCACCTTGACAATGCGAGGAATTATCACCCTAGAAACGCCTGAGATAATTCTAAAAACGCCTGGTACCAATAATGAAACGCCCAGGTCTAGTCTAGAAACACCCGGGATATTTCTGGAAACGCATGGGATCATTCCAGCTACTTCCAGAGTAATTTAGAAACGTCTAGAGTTACTCCTGGAACACCGAATCATTCTAGACATCTCCAGGAGTATTCTAGAAACGGCTAGGATAATTCAAGGAATTCTCACAATCATTCTAGATTCACCCAACATCACTCTAGAAACGCCCACAATCCTTTTAGATACACATACCTATCATTCTGCAAGTTTAAGGGATTATTCTACAAACACCCAGGGTGATTTGAAAAAGAAACGTCAGAGATCATGCTAGAAATGCCAGTGTCACACTGTCACTCTTGCATACCCGCATTCATGACAGCATTTACTCCATACGCACACGCAATCTTTCCAATCACCCAAAAGGAGCACTACCGAATGTTTTTCTTCTCCCCCTCTCCTTCAGGGAAAACACTTTACTAAATCACAACAACAACTTGTAAACAAATTTTACACAAGTATCTCTCTCCACACTGAGAGACAAATAAATCTGCACACATGTATCTCTCTTTACACTGAGAGAAAAAATAGTCTTCACACTTGTATCTCTCTTTACACTGAGAGATAAAATAGTCTTCACACTTGTATCTCTCTTTACACTGAGAGATAAAATAACCTAGTTCCGCTTCTATAAAGCTATGGCCTTCACATTCCGTTATCCAAAATTCCGGACCAGGAGAATACATAACTCCGTAATCACTGAGGACCTGCCTGCCTCAAGTAAAAGCTTCCCTGCTTTCTCAATTCCCTGTCTCTCTGAGACAATATACTGCCCCCTCGAACTCTCCCGTCCTGGAGATACGAGTCTCGACTTCTCTTCCGCGACTTCTTCTGTCTCTCTTAGCCTGTCTGCCCTATCTGTGCATTGTTGCACATAGTTAGTAAGTTTTTCTCCCTCAAAACCCAAGCGTTCCGCTTGTTTAACATATTTATCAAAATCATCCATAATGAATCGTCAGATATAAACACCAAACAATCTCAAAGTATGAATAAAAATAAGGCGATATATGATGATATTATGTTTCACAAAACCGTAATTATAGTATATACAAATACAGAATTCAATTTCCGGTGTAAACACAAAACCACTTACTAAAACAGGGTAGATATGAAATCCAAGGAATGTATTTTTCCAAAAATAATTTGCAACTGTTATCAATTTGGAATTTACAAAACAAAATGAAGTTTAATACAAAACTGTTTTCCCTAAGAAAAAAAAAATAAACACAATAAAGTTTTCTGAAAATAAATTCTTTATAAAGTTTTAGTTCTCAAATGTTCTTGTTGTCAGTCTTTCTTTCTTACTTAATTTCAAACGAATTTACAAAACAAGTGTACCGCCTTATACAAAAAATGAATATAAATTTACAAAACAAATGGAATCACAAACAATTAAAAAGAGAGAGAAGAAAATAAACTACAGAGGGAAGCTGAAGAGAATAAACTACAGAGGGAAGCTGAAGAAAATAAACTACAGAGGGAAGCTGAAGAGAATAAACTACAGAGGGAAGCTGAAGAAAATAAACTACAGAGGGAAGCTGAAATTGAAGAAAAAAGATTACAGAGGGAAGCTGAAATTGAAGAAAAACGATTACAGAGGGAAGCTGAAGCTGAAGAAAATAATTACAGAGGGAAGCTGAATTGAAGAAAAAAGATTACAGAGGGAAGCTGAAGCTGAAGAACGTCAATTTAAGTTGAGGCAGTTAGAATTAGAGACTGATGCTGAATTAGAAGAATACAGGCATCGAGAGAACCTCCACCAGTCGGTTCCGCAGCCATGCCTCAACCAAAAGCGGCATATATTCCAAAGTTGCCACCTTTCGAGGAAAAAACGGATGACATTGATAGTTTTCTTTTCCGATTTGAAAGTCACGCAACGTCTTGTGGTTGGCCAAAGGAAAAGTGGACATTGTATATTGCGTCGTTGTTTAAGGGTAGCGCTTTGACACTGTACCACTCACTTGCAGCGAAACAAAATTTAACTTGGGATCAGTTGAAAGAAGAACTCCTCAAGAAATTTCAATGTTCTGCTGATCGTTTTCACGAACGTTTCCGTTCTGTGCGCCCTGAAAAAGGAGAATCGTTTCCATCGTTTCTGATCCGTATGAGTCATTGTTTGGATCGATGGATCGATTTGTCTAAAACGAACAAAACGTTTCAATCACTGCGAGATCTCCTTCTTAGAGAACAACTTTTCCAGAGCGTGAGCAAAGATCTGGCCACTTTCCTTAAAGAAAGGCAATTTGAAAACGTGGAGGAAATGTGTCAGATGGCTGATCAGTATTGTATCGCTCACCCAGATAAGGGCGTGGCTAGGAAAGGAGAATTTTCCATCTTTGAGTCTCATGCGTCATGTACTATCCCATCAGGACAGGGAAGTTACAGGAAAGGAAATCGTGGGTCATTTTTGAGTCCTCAAGGATATACCTATCCTAGGAACGGACAGGATCTTTCCGCGGTTCGAGTGACTTTCGTCAATACCAGTACTCACCGCCGGAAAGACCCGTTACTCCTCAGCAAACGTTCCGAGGTCGTGGACAACGACCACCACGTAGACCTTTTGGGCCAGTTCGTGGACAGAACAGAAGTTCACAAAATCAGTCGGCTGCCGATCAGACAATGCGATGTTTCTTTTGTGATGGCAAGTTCCATTTGAGGAAAAATTGCCCTTTCAAACCCAAATGATTCAAAACCCGCATTAGTCTCCACTGATTGTGAAGAAGGCCTTGTTTTGGCACCAGATCAATCTGTTGATGGACTGGTGTTAGAAAACGGAGCCATCAATGGTTTGCAGGCTTCGGTTTTGCGAGACACTGGGTGCACTACTGCTGGTGTACGGAAATCTTTCGTGCTTCAAGACCAGTATCTCAACACTGTCCAAAAGTGTAGGTCGTTTGGAGGCAAGATTGAAACGTTTCCGCTGGCGAAAATTTCAGTCGACACACCGTACTACTCCGGTTTTCTTACCGCCTGTGTCATTGATAACCCAGTCTGCGACTTGATCTTGGGCAATTTGCCAGGTGTCGCTACAGTACATGGTGGTGCTGGAGGATCGTTTGTTCCTTGTCTTGTGAGTACTAGATCAAACGTCATAGGGCAGGGAAAGGCTACAAAGCCGCTAAAAGTCTCAAAACTGGATGAACTCCAGATTACCCCAGATGATCTAAAAGAAATGCAGGGAAAAGACGAGACGCTGACGACAATACTTTCTGCTGCTAAACAGACTGTCACTGACGTACCAACGGACAAACCAACGTACATACTGGACTCTGACATTCTCTACAGGTGTGTACCTGGACAGGACAACAGACAAGTTGTGGTTCCAAAACCACTTAGAGAAACAGTGCTGCACACGGCTCATGATGCATTGTTCGCTGGTCACTGCGGAATCAAAAGAACATTAAAGAGAGTTCTTGATTCTTTTTATTGGCCGGTGTCACAAAGGAAGTTACGAAATACTGCCGCTCATGTGACATCTGCCAAAAGACATCTCAGAAAGGTCGCGTCCCATGTGCACCTTTGCACAAAATGCCTCTCATTCCGTTCCATTTCGGAAGGTAGCTATTGATCTTGTTGGACCGCTACCACTGTCTTCTTCGGGATGTCGCTATATCTTGACTTTGGTGGATACAGCAACAAGGTATCCAGAAGCGATTCCACTGAAGAAATTGATACAGTATCTGTCGCTGAAGCCTTACTTGCAATTTTTTCCAGAGTGGGTCTTCCAGACGAAATTCTCTCGGATTGTGGAACGCAATTCATTTCCGATCTCATGAGAGAAATTTACAGACTGTTGTCAATCTCTTCCATTTCAACCACGCCATATCATCCCCAATCGAATGGCATGGTTGAACGTTTCAATGGAACGTTAAAGTCCATGTTGAGAAAGGTTGCAAGGCAAGAGCCCCAGGAATGGGATCGTTTCATACCGGCTTTGCTTTTTGCATACAGGGAAATGCCGAACGAAACGCTGGGATTCTCACCATTTGAGCTTCTTTTCGGACACTCACCAAGGGGACCTTTGGATCTATTGATGACACAATGGACGGAAAAGACGGACATACCTGACAGTAAAACTGTTTACCAATACGTTTATGAACTGCATAATCGTTTGAAGGATGCATGTGAGCTTGCTCAACAGTCAGCTGATAGGAAAACTGATGTGTACAAGGTCTTTGCAGACAGAAAAGCAAAGGCACGTTCCTTCAGTGTAGGGATAAAGTCCTTGTGCTACTAACTGATGAACATAACAAGCTTCGTGTTATGTGGAAGGGTCCTTTTCAGGTGGTCGAAAAACTTTCTGAAGTAATTATAAGATCAAAATGGCAAACACTGAGAAGGTATTTCATGTGAACATGTTGAAGAAGTATGTTGAACGTACAAATGTTGCCATCAACCAGTCGGTTGAGTGGATATGTCCTGTGTCAGAAACTGATGTCAACATGACAGACATTATCAGTGATGAATTTGTACCCAATGTAACGTACAGGGACAGATCAAGGGTTATGAAAACAGCAAATGTAGGAGTGTTAACATCTACCAGTGCAGATGATGTTGTACCCCTTCCTATTCTGTCTATCAAAGGTGAAACCTATGAGGATGTGGTTCTGTCGAATGATTTGTCTACAAGTCAAACAGAACAGCTCAAGACATTTTGAAAGACTTTCAGGATGTGTTGACGGATACCCCAGGTACAGTAACTGGTATTGAACCCCATAGTATTCAGTTAACTTCTGAAATACCAGTGCGAACCAGACCATACCCCTCCCATTTGCAAAAAAAGAGGTGGTTGAGAGAGAAATCAATGTAATGCTGGATTTAAGGTGATAGAACCTTCTACGTCTCCGTACAGCTCACCAGTTGTATTGGTGGACAAACCTGATGGATCGGTGCGTTTCTGCATCGATTACAGAAAAGTAAATAAGATCACTGTGTTCGATGCCGAGCCTATCCCAGACATTGAAGAACTTCTGTGTCAGCTCTCAGAGGGAAATTATTTTGTGAAAGTATACTTGACTAAAGGAATTCCAGTTTACCATTGAACCAGTGCCTGGAACACAAAATGTCATGGCAGATTTATTGTCACGTGTATGAATATTCATGGACAAATGTAACTGTCTTCAAGGGAAAGACTATTCCTGTTTTTTGTCTTTCTTAATGATTACGGTGTGATCACTTTTGATGGTGCATTGTATGCTACTGACGATTTAAATCAAGTGGTATTTATGCATAATTTGCTTATTGAAGTGACTATATGTTTTACAAGCAAACAACTACTTGATGTTGATGTAATACATATTTATTCTTTGGTAAACAATGGAAAAAATCATGTACTATTTATGTCTAATTTGCTTGTGAAGATGAATCTATATGTATGTGTGATGAGCAAATAACTCTTTAGAAATGTATATATACATGTTTTGATTGTGCAATGAGACAAACCAATTGTTTTCATTTGTCACTGTCAACAATGGAAAGCAGGTGACTTTTCAATGGACTATAACACTACAATGTGGGAAAAAGAAATTATGTTTAAACTATGTTTATTTTGTTTACATGTCTATTGAGAAGCATTTACACTTGGAAATATTCTCATTTTCATGAGGGTTTTGAAACATATGATGTGAGACAAAGATCAAGGGAAAATGTGCTTCACATCTTAATGTATGAACACAATTTGTGCTTTGAATTGTTGATATCCCTAATTGTTTTATCCATGTAATTTGTGAAATGTATCTTGTGGAATATGGTGATCAATTATGATTGTTTTTTTTAGAAATATTGAAAGTTTAAAATATGCTATTTATGGTGGATCATGGTGATTGATTCTATACGTTGATTATTAATTTGGTGAATCATGTGTGATGGTTACACATTTTGAGATTCATGGCTGAAGATGTGTTTAAGTGAAGTTGTATATCCTTTAAAAAATTTTCTGGAGAAAATTTTTTCATCCCAGGATGGGGGGTGTCATGTGACGTAGCCTCACATCAAGGCATGTGACGCTCCATCACATGTAGTTAGTGATATGAATCATTTCCCCATGCCACAATTAAAGGAAGAATATTCATGTGGCTTGACTAGTGTAGCGGGCGTCCCCAAAATAATTGTGAGTATGACTCATTCAAGAAACGAATGTGGTCATTGGGTGAAAGTGACCACTGAGTGATAGTTTAACAAGGGCTGGTAAGGTAAGGTGCTGGTCATGTGTTTTGAACACTGAGTATGCACTCACTAGGAGAAGGGGGGAAAGAGTCAGTTTTAACCCAGCAGATGGCCTAGAGACTCGAACCTGTCAGGACGGTGGTCCTCGTTGCTGACCAGTTATTACCAGGTGAGCGATAGATAGTTGGGGAAAGCTACAGGGGGAAAACTTAAAGAAGAGAGAAAGAATTCATATGTTTGAATTGAGAAGCAGGTTACTTACACGAACCTTATTCGTGTTTCAGCCCTTCACCCTTCACCCTTCACCCGTCACCCTTTACCTTCGCCCTTCACCCTTCATCTTTCACCCCGTGAGGTGGTTGAAGATGGCCATGGTGTGGGGAACAACCGGTAGTTCAGCCCCAGCCAGTACCAACTCCAGGGAAGGAGTTGAAGCTCGTCATTTCGCAAGAGACAGAAGAAGTCGCGGAAGAGAAGTCGAGACTCGTATCTCCAGGACGGGAGAGTTCGAGGGGGCAGTATATTGTCTCAGAGAGACAGGGAATTGAGAAAGCAGGGAAGCTTTTACTTGAGGCAGGCAGGTCCTCAGTGATTACGGGAGTTATGTATTCTCCTGGTCCGGAATTTTGGGATAACGGAATGTGAAGGCCATAGCTTTATAGAAGCGGAACTAGGTTATTTTATCTCTCAGTGTAAAGAGAGATACAAGTGTGAAGACTATTTTATCTCTCAGTGTAAAGAGAGATACAAGTGTGAAGACTATTTTTTCTCTCAGTGTAAAGAGAGATACATGTGTGAAGATTGATTTGTCTCTCGGTGTGAGGAGAGATACATGTGTGCGGATTTATTTGTCTCTCAGTGCGGAGAGAGATACAGGTGTAAATCTGTTTACCAGTTGTTGTTGTGATTAGTAAAGTGTTTTCCCTGAAGGAGAGGGGGGAGAAGAAAAACATTCGGTAGTGCGCCTTTTGGTTGATTGGAAAGATTGCGTGTGCGTATGGAGTAAATGCTGTCATGAATGCGGGTATGCAAGAGTGACAGTGTGACAGTGGTGACCCCGACGTGAAAAAGAGGGGAAGAAACACAAACTAGCGGAAATCCTACTAAAAAATGAAAATGTTGAAAAGAAAACTAGATAGGAGCTTATTGAGGAGAAGGTTTAAGAGATTTTGAAAAAGGGGGTGAAAAGGAAATGAAAGGATACACAGGACCGGAATAGTGAGCAGAAATCAGAAAAGCAAAAGAAGCCCACAGACAGCACCCTAGTGGTCACTGTCTCCCGTGAAACTGGAGACGGGAAAAAACAAATCACTGCACAATATACACACACTACAGTAATAATACAAAATACTAAACAATCAATCAATAAATGCACATTCACCCAAACTCAAAGAAAATCTCGCACCACACCCAAAAAAAAATAATCAAAAGATAAAGATGTTTATTTGGGCAGAGCGGTAATCAACTCCACCACCTACACTATTAGCGTGACGGAGGAGAAGTTGATCCCACACTCTGAGGGGCAAGGGGAAAAATCAAACTGAAACAATAGGAAAGCGAAAGAAATAGATATTTATCAGAAGGGAAAGACTATTGACTCCCCAACGCCATGTCCCCCTGCTAAACGCAGGAAGAGGTTGGGGCTATCAGTCCTGGGAAAGGGGACAAAAATTCTAAACCTCTAGGGGAAGGACAGCGATTCCTCAACGCCTGCCCCCTTGCTGCCAGGTTCGAGCAAGAGGAGGTTGAGGCTATCGGTCCTGAGGTGGGAAGGGTCAAAAAGAAATCCTACCAAAAAAAAAAACCCTTAACGGAGTAGAGCAACCAAAAGAAATGTCAACCACCCTAACACATATAGAAATAGAAAAAAACAACAACAAATGCAAATATTATACACAATAAATAATTAAACTTTCTTCTTTTTTTTCCTTTCCTCAAACCCTTGAGGGCACAAATAGAATCCTTTTTTTTTCTTCCTCAAACCCTTGAGGGTACAAATAGAAACCTCTTTTTTTTTCTTCCTCAAACCCTTGAGGGTACAAATATAAATCTTTTTTTTTAAACCCCAAGGGCACAAATAGAAATCTTTCTTTTTTTTTTTTTTCCGGAGAAACAAACGGCAGCTACGCGGTGAAACTGGAGTCGGGGTCACCACTGTCACACTGTCACTCTTGCATACCCGCATTCATGACAGCATTTACTCCATACGCACACGCAATCTTCCAATCACCCAAAAGGAGCACTACCGAATGTTTTTCTTCTCCCCCTCTCCTTCAGGGAAAACACTTTACTAAATCACAACAACAACTTGTAAACAAATTTTACACAAGTATCTCTCTCCACACTGAGAGACAATAAATCTGCACACATGTATCTCTCTTTACACTGAGAGAAAAAATAGTCTTCACACTTGTATCTCTCTTTACACTGAGAGATAAAATAGTCTTCACACTTGTATCTCTCTTTACACTGAGAGATAAAATAACCTAGTTCCGCTTCTATAAAGCTATGGCCTTCACATTCCGTTATCCCAAAATTCCGGACCAGGAGAATACATAACTCCCGTAATCACTGAGGACCTGCCTGCCTCAAGTAAAAGCTTCCCTGCTTTCTCAATTCCCTGTCTCTCTGAGACAATATACTGCCCCTCGAACTCTCCCGTCCTGGAGATACGAGTCTCGACTTCTCTTCCGCGACTTCTTCTGTCTCTTGCGAAATGACGAGCTTCAACTCCTCTCCCTGGAGTTGGTACTGGCTGGGGCTGAACTACCGGTGTGTTCCCACACCATGGCCATCTTCAACCACCTCACGGGGTGAAAGATGAAGGGTGAAGGGCGAAGGGTAAGGGTGACGGGTGAAGGGTGAAGGGTGAAGGGCTGAAACACGAATAAGGTTCGTGTAAGTTAACCTGCTTCTCAATTCAACATATGAATTCTTTCTCTCTTCTTTAAGTTTTCCCCCTGTAGCTTTCCCCAACTATCTATCGCTCACCTGGTAATAACTGGTCAGCAACGAGGACCACCGTCCTGACAGGTTCGAGTCTCTAGGCCATCTGCTGGGTTAAAACTGACTCTTTCCCCCCTTCTCCTAGTGAGTGCATACTCAGTGTTCAAAACACATGACCAGCACCTTACCTTACCAGCCCTTGTTAAACTATCACTCAGTGGTCACTTTCACCCAATGACCACATTCGTTTCTTGAATGAGTCATACTCACAATTATTTTGGGGACGCCCGCTACACTAGTCAAGCCACATGAATATTCTTCCTTTAATTGTGGCATGGGGAAATGATTCATATCACTAACTACATGTGATGGAGCGTCACATGCCTTGATGTGAGGCTACGTCACATGACAGCCAGTGATCATTTAAAACGCCATCGATTATTCCTGACACCCGGGATCATTCTAGACACACCCAGGGTTCTTCTAGAATCACCTGGGATAATTCTAAAAAAGACCTCATGGTCATTGTCGTAACAACTCATGCCCGTGTCCTTTCATTGTTAGTGAGGAAATAGCAGAAAACAAATGCCCTGACTTGGCAAAGCAAGTTATGAAGCAACTGAAGAGGAGAATGTCGCAAGTCAAACATTAAAGCTGAGTGAAAAGCATTTTCTTTCAGTTCTGCAAAATATGTCTCAGTCAGTCCACCTGAATTTCTTTCTCCACTACTGGCCGTTCCAGCGATGCCGTTATGTTGTTGACACTTCTTTCATAATCGCCCATGAGAACGCAAACTTCTCTCTTTCTCTCTCTCTCTCTCTCTCTCTCTCTCTCTCTCTTCTCTCTCTCTCTCTCTCTCTCTCTCTCTCTCTCTCTCTCTCTCGGTCATGGGGTGACTTCCCTTGTCTTGTTGCCAGCAACAGCGATTATTTCTGATTCTGC
>JAFLJL010007655.1:7500-10088 GCA_018398815.1 Conus ventricosus | reverse complement strand
CGGGTTTTTTCAGTCATCTGCTTTGATATGCTGATCTGCACACATAAATGTAAGATTCTTGATCATTTAAAGCACATTTAAACCAAGAAACAGAAATCATGAACAGCGAACTGTTTCATCATAGACAAGAGATTATTAAGCAGTCATGGTGACACTACAAGAAATTTCTCCAAAGCTTGAGGGACACACACACAACACACCACACACACACACACACACACACACACACACACACACACACACACACACACACACACTCACACACACACGCACGCACGCACGCACGCACGCACGCACGCACGCACACACAACACACACACCACACACACACACACACACACACACACACCACACACATGCACGCACAGAGAGAGAGAGAGAGAGAGAGGAGAGAGAGGAGGAGAGAGAGAGAGAGAGAGAAGAGAGGAGAGAGAAATATGAAGTGCATGTAGGCAGATTTCTGCTTTGGCAGATTTTTTTACATCTTTCAAATAAATTTCCTGTTGTGAGCCTGTCATTGAGACAAAACATGTATATGCTTCCATGCTGTCTCATAACATTTATCTACAGACAATTTTCCTACTTGATAAATCTGTCATTCAAGCCCACCCTCACTTGTTCTTTCTGCAGGGGTAAGTCTGTTTATGGACTCGGAGCCCGACTGACACGAACTGATAGGAGTTGTCAAATGTAATCCTACGCTTCAACGCACAGACGTTGTCATTTCGCAGCCTGTAAGTGGCGAGGAGTTCCGCCAGGAATGTCTGTAGTGAGCAGAAGTTGCGTGGGAACTTGGGACTGTCCTAGAGAGAGAGAGAGAGAGAGAGAGAGAGAGAGAGAGAGGGAGGGATAGAGAGGAGAGAGAGAGAGGAGAGAGAGGAGAGAGTGAGAGAGAGAGAGAGAGAGAGAGAGAGAGAATATAATAGCATACGTAAGGCAATTCCTACATGATATGTACATCACCCCAATACTTCATATTTTTGAAGAAATTCCCATTCAGATCATATCACAAGACTAAGTGTGTATTTGCTTCAATCTTCTCTCAATTTATACAGAAACAATTTTTTCCCCTTGTTAAATCTGTCACTCAAGCGCACCCTCGCCCTTATCTTTCTTTAGGGGTAAGTCTGTTTATGGCCTCAGCAGAAGACTGGCGTGAACTGATAGAAGCTGTCGATGCAATCCTAAGCGTCAGCGTTTGGAGTATGTCATTTCACAGCCTGTGAACAAGGTATCGCGGCGAGTTCCGCCAGGAATGTCTGTGGTGAGCAGAAGTTGCGTGGAGATGTCGTGGGAACTTGGGGCTGTCCATGCTGCACGCTTGCTGCACTGGGGTGAGTTACCGTGCGTCAGATCTGTCTCGATCATACACAGACAGTTTTTCCTCTTGTGGAATCTCTCCTGCCAGCCACCCCCAGCTTTTCTTTCTGCACAGGTAAGTCTGTTTGAGGACGTCAAGAATGACCGGCGGGAACTGATAGGAGCTGTCGAGGTAATCCTAAGCTTCCACGCAAAGAACATGTCATTTCACAGCCCGTGAACAGGGGGTGGTGGCGAGGGGTTCCGCCAGGAATGTCTGTGGTGAGCAGAAGTTGCGTGGAGATGTCGTGGGAACTTGGGGCTGTCCATGCTGCACGCCTGCTGCACTGGGGTGAGTTACCGTGCGTCAGATCTGTCTGGATAATTATGTGTAACACGATATAGAAGGTGTCGTCGTGTGTTTTACTTGTTGATGTTTGTGTTTGTGGTTTTGCCAAGGTATAAGAGGAGCGTGTGTGTGTGTGTGTGTGTGTATGTGTGTGTGTGTGTGTGTGTGTGTGTGTGTGTGTGTGTTTTGTGTATGTGTGTGTGTGTGTGTGTGTGTGTGTGTGTGTGTTTTGTGTGTGTGTGCGTGTGTATGTGTGTGTGTGTGTGTGTGTGTGTGTGTGTGTGTGTGTGTGTGTGTGTGTGTGTGTGTGTACACGCATTCTGCTAATCTCTCTGTGTGCTTCTGTATCTGCTCTCTCTCACTCGCTCTCTCTCTCCTTCCCTCCCTCCCTCCCTCTCTCTTTGAGGGAAAAACATCAATTCCGAGCAAGGAGAAAGAGAACAACATTTCGTAACATTGTATGGGGAGACTCCATACAGCCAAGATGTCATAAAGAGAATATGACGTGAAATAAACATGCTGGGGATGGTAGTAGGTGGAGGGAGAGGAACAGGTTGAGGACACACACACACACACACCCCAAAACACACACACACACACACACA
This sequence comes from Conus ventricosus, assembly GCA_018398815.1. Taxonomy (NCBI): domain Eukaryota; kingdom Metazoa; phylum Mollusca; class Gastropoda; order Neogastropoda; family Conidae; genus Conus; species Conus ventricosus. The sequence continues at coordinate 7,835 of JAFLJL010007655.1, read as the reverse complement.
ACACACACACACACACCACACACACACAGAGGAGAGAGAGAGAGAGAGGAGAGAGAGAGAGAGAGAGAGGAGAGAGAGAGGCATACAGACACATAGACAGACAGAGAGGGGGAGGGAGACAAAACAACATAAAGCACACGGAAGCCGATTTCTACATTATTTGCACTTCAGACAGTTATTTGAATCTTGGAAACATTTCCTATTTGGATCGTTCAAGACTTAACGTGTTTATGCTTGAAGTTCCTCTAATGAATGTTTTTATACACAGACCCTTTTCCGTCTTGTGAAATACTACTACTACTACTACTACTACTACTACTACTACTACTACTACT
>JAFLJL010007654.1:0-31350 GCA_018398815.1 Conus ventricosus | reverse complement strand
TAAAGGTTGGTTTTTTAAAATTTGAAATTAACAAGTGAGCAATTAAACTTTTTTCTTTTTTCAGGGGAAAAAACAACCCTCTGGGGGTTTCTTAGAACGAATTAACAAACAGCTTATTATTCTTTGGAGCGGGCAGATATATTTGCCAAATTGCTTGTTTGAAAGCCAGCTTTGCATCTGATTCAGACCTTAGCGCTTTCCTCTTTTTCAATAGCCTTTCTTTCATAACCTTTAGGAGAATAATATATTTTGTTCATATTTTAATGCATTTTTATTTTACACAAGAAAGTGAGCAACAAGTAGACTGAGGTCTGCAACTGCAATAAAAACTATCTCTGCAGTCTTCTGTTCTCAGATGGCTCATAAAAGTCAGAAAGTTCTGGAGGTGGGTTGTTAGAATACTTCTTTCCTGTCACTAAGTAATACTCATTCATTGCGTCATCAACGTCTGTAATTGTGTGCTCTGCATGACCCTGTTCTCTTATCTTTTATTAATAAAGTCTAAGTGAGCAATTCGTCTTTTCTATAAGCGCTCTTGCCTTGGCTAAATCTTCCATTGCTTTGTTATGACGTTCTCTCTCTTCATCAGACCTCAAATTTACTAAACATATAATTGCTTCCAGAGAAGCCAAAGCATTAACAATAGCCCCTCCCACCATCAGAAACTAATCCTAGACATCTTTATAAACCAATATTTTCTTATGAATTAATCTTTCTATGCACTAATATTTTCTGGGATAATTCCCTGTGTAACAGAAAGTCTTTTGACGCAATCCCTGCAGTAATTACAACTATAACCTTAACAACATCCTCAATGTCTAACCTTCCTAGATCCGCCAGCTTCATTTTAAACATGTTTTTTGCTAGCACGCTATAGCCTATACTAAGACCGCTAATCACAGCAGAGTGGTAAATCGTATTGATAATCTTTTTTTCACTCATTTTTTATTAACTAAAAAATAATTAAAATATCATAATACGAAAGGCTGTCTATGTGCTTTTTAATCAGATAATCTTTTGTTGTTAAAGCTAAAAATAAAGTTGCAACTAGTTTTGGCGAATCTTCTACTTTCCATGTTGGGCGGGTTTATTCCTAACAAACATTTTGCAAGGGTTGATATAGACTATAACCCCAACGATAGGCACTGCATAATTAACCAGCGTTTAAACTCATGTTTTAAAAGTATTATATTATTTTTTATTGTTTTTAAAAATGGATTGTGACGAACTATTAAAGTGTGAGGAGCAAGCAGGCTGATGGTAGTCCTTCGGATCCGAAGATGACGTTAGCGTTTCTGCAACTCATCGATGTACGCGGAGGTGGCTCTGCAGCCCCAATCTGGAGGCGCAGAGTCTGGAACAGTGGGGGCACTGGAAGTCCGTTGTCGTGATCACTGCTGCTGCTGCTCTGTGGCGTTGATCCCATGGCGGCAGTCAGCTTTTGGCGTCGAGTACTTTCGAAGTTGGTAGCGGCTTTGTGAATTGTGGCCCGCCCACAGAGGTCGGTCACTGGCGCACTCCTCTAGTTCTTTGGTTTGAGTTCGCACCACTGGAGGTTTGATTTGACCGAGTCCTTGTACCGTTTCTTTGGGCGTCCTTGGTTTCTCTTGCCTTGGCAGAAGCTCTCCATACAGCAGTCGCCTTGGCATACGGTGTCTTCCATACGGATGACATGCCCCACCATCGAAGCTGGGCCTTGATGAGCATGGACTCGATACTTGTAGTGTGAGCACGGTCCAGGACCTCGAGGTTGGAAACACGGTCCTGCCAATGGATTCCGAGTATGGAGCGAAGAGCTCGCATGTGGAAGTTCTCCAGCTTCTTGACGTGTCTGCGGTACAGTGTCCAAGATTCGCACCCATAGAGGAGAGAGGCAAGACCACTGCGTTGTAAACTCTCAGTTTTGTGGTCAGCCGAATGTTGTGTTGACTAAGCACTCTGTTGCGGAGTCTTCCCAGCGCCTGGCTTGCTTTGCTGATTCGGGCATCAACTTCCCTGTCCAGGGAGCCATCACAGGAGATGGTGCTTCCTAGATATCTGAAATGTTCAACGTTCGCAAGCTGGGAGTCGTCAATGACGATGGTGGGTGCCGAGGGGTTGGTGTTTGGTGCGGGTTGGTGAAGCACCTCAGTCTTGCCGAGGCTGATTGTCAGGCCGAAGAGCTTTGAAGCATCGGAGAAGCGGTCAAGCATCGTTTGCAGATCGGATTCTGCATGGGCCACCAGTGCGCAGTCATCGGCAAAGAGGACTTCTTGAAGGAGATCTTTGATGCTCTTTGTCTTGGCAGTGAGGCGACGAAGGTCAAAGAGGGAGCCGTCCAGACGATAGCGGAAGTAGACTCCCTTCTCCAGGTCTTGGACAGCGTGGGACAGCATGCAGGTGAAGAAGACGTTGAAGAGGACCGGAGCTAAGACACAGCCCTGCTTCACGCCATTGCTGATCTCGAAGGCTTCCGTCACGTTTCCACTGGAGAGGACCTGGCCGGTCATGCCTTCATGGAAGAGCTTGATCATTTTCACAAACTTTGGTGGGCATCCAATGCGCTCGAGGACTGTCCAAAGAGCTTCCCTGTTGACCGTGTCAAAGGCCTTGGTCAGGTCAATGAAAACAGAGTATAGGGGCATGTTTTGTTCGATACACTTCTCCTGAAGCTGTCTGACAGCAAAAATCATGTCGACAGTGCTTCTGCCGGGTCTGAAGCCGCACTGCGCCTCGGGGAGGTTCTGCTCGGAAACAGTGATGAGTCTGTTGAGGATGACTCTGGCGAAGATCTTTCCAGCAATGGAGAGTAGCGAGATGCCCCTGTAGTTCCCACAGTCGGCTTTGCTTCCCTTGTTCTTGTAGAGGGAGACAATCAGGGCGTCGCGGAAGTCATCTGGCATCTTTTCCTCCTGCCAGATACTCCGCAGGACATCGTGAAAGGCTTTTAGGGCGTTGGGGCCTGCCGCCTTGTAGATCTCAGCAGGTATTCCGTCCTTTCCTGATGCTCTACCGGAGCTCGTCTGGAGGATTGCTTTCTGGATCTCTGCAATGGTGGGGGGTACTGCAAGTGTGTCTTGTATTGGCTGCTGAGGGATCTGGTTCAAGGCATCCGAGTCGACTGACGAGGGCCTGTTGAGCAGGTTGCTGAAGTGTTCTTGCCAGCGCTTGCTTAGTCCTTCTTGGTCCTTGATCAGGGTTGCGCCGTCGGAGGACAGTAGCGGGGAGCAGCCTGATGCTGAGGGTCCGAAGACTGTCTTCAACGAGCCAAAGAATTTCTTGGCGTTGTGAGAGTCGGCGTAGCCTTGGACTTCAGTCGCTTTGTCCTGCCACCACTGGTCCCACATCAGACGTAGGTCGGTCTGCACTTTGGCCTGGAGAGTCTTGAATCTCTCGCGTTTGGAGACGGACGATGGGTCATTCTGCCACTCGATGTAAGACTTGTTCTTCGCATGGAGGCTTCTTTGATCTTCTCATCGTTCTCGTCAAACCAGTCTTCATGGGCTCTGATTTTTGCTCCGAGGACCTCTTTGCAGTCTCAGCGACCATGTCCTTAAAAGAGGACCATTTTTCTGTTCCACCTTCAGGGGTCAGACCATCTTGGAGCTTTTCTTCAAGTAGTTGTTGGAACTGGGAGAGGCAGGTCGGGTCTTTCAGTCTGGCGACATTGTAGGAGGCCCTGACAGTCTTTGGTCGGTTTCTGTGTGGCGGTGGTATGTGCAGGGTCATTACAGCCCTGACCAGCCTGTGGTCAGTCCAGCATTCAGCACCTCTCATGACTCGGGTCACCCGGACGTCCTTGATGTCGCGTTGGCGTACGATGATGAAATCAATCATGTGCCAGTGTTTCGACCTCGGGTGCATCCAGGTGGTCTTGAACTTGTCCGCCAACCTGAACAAGGTGTTGGTGATGCAGAGGCTGTGTTCCGCAAAAAAAATGGATTGTGACGAACTATTAAAGTGTGAGGAGCAAGCAGGCTACTCAGCAGACAACTGTCATTAAAGAAAGATTATACTCTCTGGCAGCGTGCGGGAAAACTAAACAGTATTTAGGTGTTGAACTAAGTATTGAACAGATTCAGCAACTGTCTACTTCAGACGTTGGGAAGTACTACGCTAGGTACGAAGCGCAGCTAGGGTCAAAAATGGTTAGATCAGTGGGGCAGACAATGATTAGTTTATATGCTAAGTTAGTAAGTAAGATGGCGCCAGTTGATTCAGAAGAAGATTTAAAATATGACTTATCACAAGATCCAGTTTTAAACAATTCCCTAGAAACTCTTGCATGTGACATGTATTACAGATTTGGGACGATGTTATGTCCATTCATCATGGGAAATTATTTTTTACTATATTAATTTGACATATTAAATTTAATCGCAATAAAAAAAATGAGCGATGGGAAAAGACGCCGCAGGACATTGCGGACAGAAGGGCTGCAAGTAATGTACCACAGGTGAGTGCCCGCAATGAATGCCCCCACAAGGAGTAATGTTACTAAGTTTAAAAGCCCGGGATGTTAGGCGGACGAAAGTACTGAAGGAACAACTGAAAAAGCAAACCAATCAGCAAAAAAAAATTTTTAGATAGAAATACACATCACCGCCGCCAACAAAAACCCCAAAATTTAACAACAACACAATCACAAACAAACGATAAATGTATTTTTATGTATTTGCTGCTTTTTGTTGTTGGTGGGGAGTTTTAGCATACAAATGCTAACGCCATACTTAGCAGCAAAGTTAAAAACCCCCCACAAACCCGTAAAAGAAGAAAACCAGCTTCTGCAAAAAAAGAACAACCCCTCTGTAGACCCATTTTTATGGAATATTTTTTTTAAGAACTAATAAAGTGCAAGTTAAGAACTAATAAGTACAAGTTAAGTTATTTAGAAAGTATTTTTTAATTAAGTGCAATAAATTACAAGTAAAACAAAAAATTAAGTTTAAAGTTAAGTTCTTTTATTTTTTAAATAAGTACTATTTTAGGTTTTTAAGTAAGTACTAGTTGGTTCTTAAGTTAAGTCTATTTAAGTCTTAATTAATACGGGCCCAAAGGGCAGTCAATTTTAATTTTTAAATTTCTCCAATGTCCTACAGCAATGAAAACTCGGAAACGAAGTTCCTTTTTATTTTTAAAGGACTATGATTTCTTGTTAACAGCAGTGTGTTACTTTATGAAGATAGGCGCGATTAACATTTGGGATAAAACTTTTTTTAAAAGGGGGCTTGCTGTAGTTGTCGTGGATATATTTTTTTTGACAACTTTTTTTACTTTCCCTTTTGCCTCTTCATTACAGAAGTCTGGCGGAACGCAACATCTTCGCCGCAAACCAACAATTCTTTGATCTGTCCCTTTAATTCATCCTTCTCTTCCAATCTTTTCTTGTTTACAGTTGTGTAAAGGGCTTTTTTTTTGGGATATCGCATGTGTATACCCCCCCATCACCCCTTTTAGCTACTTCTGTTTCTAACCCCTTATAGAAGTCTTCGTGGGGACGCTAGAATAAACATCAGTTGTGTAAAGGACTTTTTGTTTCTGGGTAAGTGGTTTAAAGTAGTCGTACAGAATTCTAACACAAATTTCGACAACTCAATAGGAAGCCGATAAAACCCTTGCCCAAACTTAACTCCCTTTTTCTTCTCAAAAATGCCAAACCAGGCTGCGTTTAAATCTTCTAAAGTTTGATTTGGGGTTTAAGGCAAACTAATTGCTTGTTTTCTTTCGAACTAATTTTACATTTTTCGTTTGTGGGATTTCATAGTTTTCCCAAAAACAGCTGTTTGTTATCTTTTTAAAAAAGTCTTTTTCGAAGCATCAGGGGTTTGGGGTTAAAGACAGTTTTCTTCTTGTGTAGGCTCATAAAGGGTTTTGGTCAAAGCAAGATTCTGTGAACAGCTTCTTTTCATCCGGTTTTGGGTAAAACTTGGGAGTCTGAATGCCCCCAATACTTATTTTTGCCTAAGTTTGGGGGGGAACAAGTTTAGGCGGTTCTGGGGGGCCTTTTAACTTTCTGGGGCTGGGGGGTAATGTTATAAAAGATCGTTATTCTGGTTTTCTAAGTCTACTTCTAGAAAAAAAACCATACTGTTGACGACGTCAAATGCCCAACCCAATTTTTAATCCCCTTGAATATTTTGTACCATGCCCTGTGTAATCTTAAATTTTACTATGGAAGCGGCGGGCTCATAGCCCATCCAAACAGATTGGGGGTCAAAGTCTTAATAGTGGGGGTTTAGTTGATCAAAACATCTAAATATTTGTTGTTATTTTTTTGCAAAGGGTGGGGGCCAGTTCCCCCCCTTTAGACCGTTTTCAATCATCTAAGTGTGGGAAATTAAATAAAAAAGTAAATTTGTTTTTGTAACTTTAAGAATGCATCCCAAAAAACCCTGGGCAGAGATGTAATGTGATGAGCTAAGCTGTAATGTTTCACATTTATTTTCTGAAATTCAAAAGACTCTGCCAATAAACACACTCAGCCATTAATTTGATCGTGAAATCCCCCATTTTTGACAGTGTATTCTGCCGCTTTCTGAGCGTATTCTTTTTCAGCACATTAGCCCTTTTCCCTTAAGCTTAGAAAAGAAAGACCTTTAGGGGAATGATTTTTCGTAAAAACCTTTCCCCAGTCCAGATTCAAAAGGGATAAACGCCTTTACGCACTAAAGTGGATCAAAGTTTTTTTGTAGGGAAAGCTTGTAGAGATCCTGCTATTTATCAAACCCCATCAAAGTTGGGCTGAGTATAAAAGGATAAAGGTCAGAGTAAAAATCATGTACTTTCTGAAGATTGCGCAATGCAGGTAACCCCCTTTTTATTCAAAATTTCGCTTGCATGAAAAAGAGAAAAGAACCGTAATTTGAAAAAGATGGCATTTTCCCTTTTTTTGGGCAAAATTTGTTTAAAATTGCAATTGTTGTGCGCACCCCTCTGAACTTCCCCTAAAGTGATCGTTCTCTTACTGTTGCGTTTTACTGTTAGGTTTAGCCTTTCCGCAAATCCAACGTGTGTAATGAGTCATAGCGTTCTTGGTTTCAGGACATAAAAAGTCTGAAAGATTTTTGTTGTTGGTAACTGATTGCGAAGTTGTTTTACGCTCTAAAAATCCTAGCTGCATTGGGGCCCCTGTAAATCTCGGTGTTGTGTGTTGGCCGTCAAAACCCAACAACAAAAACGCAAAGAACAGATTTGGTGGGGGTTTAAAAAGGTTTTTTTTTTTTCTTTCTGTTGGGGACCCTGTACGTGGGCAAGAGCGATTCAAGTCACATAAACCCCTAAAGGGCTCTCTCATTTTGTGCAAATTTTTAAAACTAACTTTAGACCCCGGTTAGGTTGGATTGGTTTCACAGTCTACAAAACTTTTACAATAAATTCTATGGTTGGGAGCGATTCTATGTAAGGGTTTCCAAAACACCCCCTACAAAGCCTTGTTTAAAAATTTTTTTTTTTAGTATAGGCTAACTCTGCTTATTTTTCTAATTAATACTAATGACTCTTTGTACTATCGCAAACAGTTCAAGTCTACATTTTGTTAAGCGGTTCACCAAATGGCAGCGTTGGGGAGAAACCTTAGAGGCACTAGATTGGCTTCTACAGACCATGTGTATACTTTTCAGTGATTGGTTGTTTTGCTCTTCAAAAAGAGATATATTTCTATACTCACGGGGAAAGGGTTTTTTATCAAAATTTGTTTTGCTTATATTTTTCATAAAAGATACTCTTTCTCGTTTTTTATAAAAAAGGTTAAATGGGCAAAAAGCACCACAAAAACACTTTGTCAGGATTTTTTATGTTTAAGATGCTCGTTTTTAAATAACTCTTTGGGGAGAGGAAGGTGAGAATTGCCCCCTTTTAGGGTAGAAATTTGTTTTTTCCAATTTTATTTCAAGGACTGTTCCTTCGACCCGCCAAACCGCGCAATTTTGCTTCTTCACTTGATGATTAAAATGGTAACATGTAATCAGCCCAGCCAGAGTTAAAGTCGTGATAACGATTGCTTCTTTTTGCCTTTTTAAACCCCCAAGGGAAGTTAGTATCATGGCGTTATATAATCAACGAACAGCCAACAACACTTTTACGGGGGGTTTGCGTTGAAGAGACTCTGGAATTTTAGAGAACAGTCCCCCTTTCATGAAGTCGAGGGGGAATGTGTCCATGTCTCTTCGCTAAACATATTGATGATTGTTTTTTCACTACCTTTTGCCAGGCGCTGGGTGGCAGTTTTTCAACCAGACGCGTTTGTGAGGCTCATTTTTTAAATCAAAAATTTCGTAAATTAAAAAATAAATTATATAAAAATAAGTAAACCCGCTTTTTATTCATGCCTAAAGGTTGCAACACTTTTAAGACATGTTAACCTTCAATAAAGTCTCCAGCTTTTTTTTTTCTGAATCACTAAGGCAAGTTTACACTTTGATTTCTTCGTTAAAAAGCCACTATGACTTTTTTTATTGTTTTAAATCATTCTGAAAACTGATTTACAAAATTATGTTTAAGCTTTCATTGTCTCGTTAAATAGTTCATTTCACTTCTTTAAATCAATACCAAGTTTGGGGGCCATTTTTAAATCAAAAAAATTAAAAAAAAAAATTTTAATACAACTGTTTTATAGTCTTTTCTAATGTAAAATAATCTCATTAAAGTAAAAATTACTCCTTTAGGGCGGGAAAAAGCCAGATTAAAAATCTTTAGAAGTCCCTATAAACAACTAATTTGGCAAACAATTTTTGGCCTGTGGGGCCAAGAAACTTGAAATTTTACTGATGGCCCCTTTTTCACGCTTTTTGTTTTTTATGTAATAAAAAAAAACATAATTGAGTTTTCAAACCGCCCTTAACCTTTTTCTTGGCCCTTCCTTTTAACGGAAATATATTTGTAACTTCAAATTCTTTTGGCTTCATGTTTTTTAAAACCAAAAAAAATTATAAATTTAAAAAAATTAAATAATCCGCAGCATCTCTCATACCCTCTCTGTTCGTCCCCGCCTCTCCCTCCCTCCTCTCTCCCTCACCGCGCGCATGCAACACATGTTTAGTGGGGAAGAGGGGGAAAAACAATAAACTACCTGACGGTTCTACGAAGAATATTGAGCGTAAGCTGGCGTATCCCTCAACCGACTGCGATAGAAAACAGTACTCTTGCCAAATTTTTTTAAAGAAGATATTTCTTGAGTGACTTGGTCTATTTGCACCCCTGTTTCTTTCTCTTTGTAAAACGCGTAGGGACCACCATATTAAATCTGAAAAAATCGATTTTTTATCTAATTTTAATTTCGAATGAGCCTCCAAAAGTTTTTCGGTTTTCAAAAAACCCCCCTGGTTAAAAAGCACCCCCAAAAAAAACCCCAAAGGGGGGTTTTTAACAAAACCCCTGGCTTAAAGGGACGGCTTTACCTGACACGCCAAGAACTATGCTACAACGAATGAATCATTCTATAGAAGCATGGCGGAGTACCAGAAGTAGTTGATCCTAACGATTTGAGGAAGTTGATGGGCATTTGCATATAAAAACTGGTGCAGGAGGCCGTGTAAAAGTTACTTCAACGCAAAACCCAAACAAGTTTTCCTGTTCAGTGCCTCACAATAGTACAAAGAAAGGTGTTCCCAGGTGCCGGGGAAATCTCATGATTTGGGGTCATAATTAACAAAAAATTCTAGCTCAGAAACTACAAAAGATAGAAAAATGAAATCATATCATTTTTGAAGGAAATTGAATGAAGATTTTGAATCTGGGCTTCTTTTGTTTTAATTTTGATAATACAAAAGTATTTAGGCTTGTAGATTTGGATAGATTTTTTTGCACGATCAAAAACATATGTATTTACCACATCCAAACAAGAACACACAGCAAAAAAGTTGAAAATAAAGTTTGTATTGTCACACTACACCTGTAAATGAAAGTAAAACAGTTTGGAAGTCTATCAAGACGCTCACACTCGATGCAGACTGACCAGTCCACGACCACGCCCCCCCCCTCCCCACCACACCCCCTTGCTCAACTTCAACCCTCTCTTTCACTCCTCATCTTCCCCTACCTTTTCGTCTGCACCGTGTCACGCCGCGAGCAGGCCACGATCCCCTCTCGCACTGATTTCACATCACTGGACACCAGCACGCAGTGCAGAGTACACACTTGGCTGGCTCGTTCGACTGACGCTGTCAGCTGAACGCACACTGAGGTCACAGAGCCCTACTCAATAACTGACGAATATGGTCGGCAATTCCACCACTATCATCATCTCACCTTCATGCTCGAGTTAGTCGTTGAATAAAAGATTATTGTGTTTGTCAAAAATCATCAGTAGAGCCTGCTCAGCTGTGTAAATACGTTGACTTGGTCGCTGGTCGCTTCGACAACGAAGGTTGCGCCGCCATCTTTGCAAGCGAGACACGAAGTGCTGGCTGGTCACCCAGTCAGTGATAAGAATAAATGGGCTTTCCCCTCACGTGTGGTCATTTACATATTATTTTAAGACTACAGACATATAAGGCTTTCTACGCAAACTCTATTTGAGTCCGTTGATAGAAATAGTAACGAATGAAAACTCAAGAAAAATGCATGACGTCAGGGGACTGCCCATAGGCACATGGAAAGCACTTTTATTTCCGCGTCAGCTGACTGACTAAAGGCGCTCAACGGGTTAAAACTAAGCACAATAAGGCGAAAACTTCCTATTGCCAAGGCAGAACAATTAAACCTTTTAGAGTTTAGAGCCGAAGTCGCTAGTCGTTTACAGAACTTGGGGCAAAAGTTGCCAACACAATCGAAAATAGAAAACATACCTCTTCAAGATTTAAATCAAACAGCAGATGAACTGATAGCAGAAATTGAAACGAGTTTAAGTGAGGAGACAGTCAGAAAAACATTAGAAACAATGATGATTCTCCATTGCCTATGCGTGACCTCCGGGTCTAAGGCCGCTTTTACAACAATAAGAGAAGAACTAATGCACAGCACGGCAAAACTTAGTAAGCTAGAGAGAGAGATAGAAGAAGAAAAAATAAACTCGCTGATGCAGATGATAACAATTTAGGGCGAGAGAAAAGGCTAGAATACAGTAGAAAATACAGGAGTTAATGGGTGAAAGGAAGGGCAGTTAAACGTGATTTCTATTCTCAGAGGAGATCTAGAATCACAAACAACCAGATTCAAAGAAACTATAAAGAGAATACTTTATGAAAACACTACGTTAGCAAAAAGAATAAGGATTCTGTTCAGAGAAGAGGGATACAGTAGTTAGCATATTAACGGCTGTTGGGTTTGCTATCTCTACACTAGTTTATGCTTTAACAGGTAGTGCATCAACAGGGCCAGTAGCGCCCCAACGCCTCAGCCTGGTAAAAGTTAGATTAGAAAACAGTTGCATCATCTAGCAAACTTATTAAAGAAGTTAGCTGCCAAAGCGCTTGATGCTCTGCTGGCATAATTGGTAGTGTTGTTAGTTGGGTTTTGTCTACTATAGGCAAAGTTGCTGGTTATATGGCTGACCATCTGTGGGCGTTAGGAGTGCTAGCTGCCGGATTAATTTTTAGTGGAAATAAAGTATGGCTAATCCAGTGAAAGTTAAAAATACAACAGGGCTGTCTTTTCGCTAGTATGACTGTCAGTGAGAGGTACATTAACAGGTGGAGTGCTTTCTGGCTGTGGGGTGCTTATAACTGATCGCTTTCTTCAGGCTAGGTACTTTTTTAAAATGGATGGAGCAGGCCTTGTGTTTAAGCTTTGATTGTGTCCTAAGTTTTGATCATTCCCAGCTATGAGGATTTCATTGTTATAATTCTGTATCATGCCAATCTGCAGTCTAAGGTCAGAGGGTAGCATGTATAATCCATAACCTACAACAAAGTCAACCTTTGACCTAGCATGCGCAAGAACGTCTTGATACCTTGTATGCTGGCAGGCAAATCAACAGCAAGTTAATAGCATCTTCTAAATTAGCTAAATTGTTTCCTGGCATCAAATCCTGTAGATTGATCCACTATGCTAGACTTAGTCTGTGCTTGGGCTCCTATAGACACCAAACGTACGTCCTTATGGAGTCGTTAAGTCTTTGCACTCCTGGCATTGTTAGGCCTTCACTTTCATCTAAGTTAATGTTGTCCAAGCATTAGGGTGTTTTTTGTTCTATTGATCCCAATCTAACTTGTGCGTTTGGTTGAAAAGAGGTGTGACCAGGCCAGTAATCATAATTATATTCTCTATGTTCGCCCCACAAATACAATGTGCCCAACCCATGGCTGGGTCTAACTTTTGTCTAAAGTCGTTAAAGGTTAATGTTAAATTCGTTGCAGATTCTTTCATATGCATTATTGTTCATTGGACTGTTGAATGGATAAAACGCGTTGTCGTTGGGAGGGCACTTGCAGTTCGGTTAGTATGCGTCGTACTGGTAATAAACATGAAAGTTATATACTGACCTTACTAAGAGATTGGGGTGGTTTAAATGGTTTGCATATGAAACCCCCACAGCCAGTGGTTGCGCAGTAAATGGCAAAATTTAACTGATTCTGGAAAAAGGCCATAGGGTGGGAGAGCATGCTGATGGCACTCGTCACCTTTATTGGCGGATTTAAATATTTAGTTAGTGGGTTTACAAGTCTGACTTGGAAGCCATATTTTCATCTACTGCAATGGTTAAATTGCTGAAGTCCAAAAGATTTGGGGTTATAAAACTCTCCTACATTGTAAGTAGCACTTTCATTATATTTAATGCTACCATTTTTAAATTAATTTTTTTAAATAGTTATAAAAAAGATGTACACATATAACCAAACAAAACGAGCGTGTGTTCTTAACGCATGAATTGACAATAGGCGCGGGAGTTGTAGGATTGCTTTTAAAGAAATTGGTTTTAAAGTAAAATTAACATATCTGAAAAAGATAAGAATAACTGGACGGATGTTAAGGACGAACAAGGAAATCTTTTAAAAACATTTAAAAATACCTGATGGTTACTACAACTTTTGTTCTTAAGAGAAGTATTTAGCAATTTGGTATTAATTTAAAAATTAATGGGGCAAATCTTATTAATTACTATGAATTTTCCAGAACTTCAAGAAAAAAAGGGAGTACGTTTTTCCTAGAAGCCTTGCTCGAATTTTAGGCTTTAGATGGTGGTGAAACATGTCATATTAAAACACATATGCACTTAAAAGCGGTCTTTATGGTATTTAGGCAGTGAACCAGCCGTTTTTCCCTCGAAAACCCCCAATTTTGTATGTCCATTTACAACAGTTAAAAAAAGCTACTAATTTGTTAATGGCTATCCATCCCCCAGTTTTTACGAGCACTGCCATCAATTAAGGCGGGGTTTTGCGATTATCAGTTATAGTTTTGACGGAAACAGCCCAAATTTTAAAAAATTTTAATTGAGGGGTCTATAAATTCATTGGATGTAAAAATAGCTAATCATATTGGGAAAACAGTTGCTTGTTCTGATTTATTAGTGGTGCTTGAGGTAAAGATAAAATTTTGAAAAGTAGGGAGGGCTCAGTCCCGTGGGCGTTAATAGCGTGGAGAGAATGTAATTATGTTTGTTCACGATCACCAAATCTTATCTAGCACGTAAGCCCCCGTTTTAATGTACTAATTACGTCAATTTTTTTTGTTTTGGCTTGTTAATTTTTTTGTGAAACAGGTGTTAATTTTGGCCCAAAACTGGCATGGATGGACGTGATTTGGATGTGAAAAGGGGGTTTTCGTGCAAAAAAAGATGGGGTGAGCTTGAACTACATAATTACATTCTCTAAACCTTTTTAAAGCCCATGGAGACAACGTCAAGAGATTCTGTCATTCAACATTTTTGCACAGTTCTTCGTCACCCAATACCCCAGTCATGCAAGAAACGTCTGGGTCTAAAACCCTAGATACGAACAAGTCATTGGCTATCGTATGGTTAACTACTGCATCCTTACAAAATAGCAAGGACTTTACATAGCACACTTTTTAGGCTTAAACACTGGTCCTATTTTCCTGCTGATGATTTACTTCCTTTTTTTTTTAAAGTGATGCTTACAGTAGCTTTTTATCCCCAATCCTAAAGGGAAACACGCGTTTCTCTATTGTTTTATCAGAAATGTCAATGGCAAAGTAGAAATATATTTTGGTTTTAACAACCAAGATTGGAATATTATCTAGTTCACTTTTCCCTCTTAGGATTTAATTTCTTCCCTTTCAACAGCTGTGAAGTTATGCAGATTTCTATTATGTTCAACCAGATATCAACTTCAAGACAGAATGGAAACATTTCTCTGGACAATAAAAATCAAGCCAGCCAACTTTGTAATTGCCTTGGGGTAGTCGGTATACCATAATACTACTACACCTGTTTGTTGGGTTTTGTTTCTAACGAGTGAATGAACCAAAAAAAAAAAAACTGGTCACTCCAGTCAGTGCTAATAATAAATGGCTTTCCCCCTTCACGAGTGGTCCATTTACATATTATTTTAAGACTACAGACATAAAAGGCTTTCCTACGCAAACTTCTATTTGATTCCGTTATAGAAATAGTAACGAATGAAAACTCAAGAAAAATGCATGACGTCAGGGGACTGCCCATAGGCACATGGAAACACTTTTATTTCCGCGTCAGCTACTGAACTAAAGTGCCTCAATCAACGTTAAAACTAAGCACAATAAGCGAAAACTTCCTATTTGCCAGGCAGAACAATTAAACTTTTAGAGTTTAGGCGCCGAGTCGTCTAGTGTCGATACAGAACTTGGGCAAAAGTTGCCACACAATCTAAAATAGAAACCATAACCTCTTCAAGATTTAAATCAAACAGCAGAAACTGATAGCAGAAATTGAAACGAGTATAAAGTGAGGAGACATCATAAAAACATAAGAAACAATGGATATTCTCCATTGCCTAGACGTGACCTCCGGGTCCTACAGTCCGCTTTAACACTATAAGAGAAGAACTAATGCACAGCACGGGCAACAACTTAGTAAGCTAGAGAAGAGAAAGAAGAAGAAAAAAAATAAACTCGCTGATGCAGATGGGGGGGAGGTGGGGGGGGGGGGATAACAATTTAGGCGAGAAGAAAAGGCTAGAATCCATAGAAAATACAGAGTTAATGGAGAAAAGGAAGGCATTAAACTGATTTCATTCTCAGAGGAGAACTAGAATCACCAACAACCTAAAAATCAAAGAAACTAATAAAGAAATACTTTATGAAAACAACTAACGTTAGCAAAATGAATAAGATTCTGTTCAGAGAAGAGGGGATTACAGTTGTTAGCATATTAACGCTGTTGGGTTTTGCTATCTCTACACTAGTTTATGCTTTAACAGTAGTGCACCACAGGCCATAGCGCCCACCAACGCCTCAGCCGGTAAAAGTTAGATTAGAAAACAGTTTGCCATCACTAGCAAACTTATTAAAGGAATTTAGCTGCCAAGCGCTTGATGCTCTGCCTGGCATAATTGGTAGTGTTGTAGATGGTTTGTCTATTATAGGCAAAGTTGCTGGTTATCGGCTGACCACTGTGGGCGTTAGAGTGCTAGCTGCCGGACTTAATTTTATAGGTGAAATAAGAAGTAGTGGCTAATCCAGTGAAAGTTAAAAATACAACAAGGCAGTCTTTTCGCTAGTATGACTGTCATGAAGGTACAATAACTGTGGAGTGCCCTTTCCTGGCTGTGGTGCTTATAACTAGAGGATCGCTTTCTTCAGGGCTAGTACTTTTTTTTAAAATGGATGGAGCAGCCATGTTGGTTTAAGCGTTTGATTGTTGTCCTAATTATGATCATCTCCAGCTATGAGGATTTTTCATTGTTTAAAATTCTGTATCATGCCAATCTGCAGTCTAAAGGTCAGAGGTAGCATGTATAATCCATAACCTACAACAAGTCAACCTTTGACCTAGCAATGCGCAAGAACTCTTGATACCTTGTATGCTGGCAGGCAAATCACACAGTCAGAGTTTAATAGCATCTCTAATAGCTAGAAAAATTGTTTTCCTGGCAACAAATCCTGAAGATTTGATCCCACTATGCTAGACTTAAGTTCTGTGCTTGGCTCCTAATAGACACCAACGGCGTCCATATGAGGTCGTATAAGTTCTTTGCACTTCCTTGACATTGATACCTTCACTTTCCATCTAAGAATAATGTTGTCCAAGCATTAGGGTGGTTTTGTTCTATTGATCCAATCTAACATGTGCGTTTGGTTGAAAAAAGTGTGACCAGGCCAGTAATCAAATTATATTCTCTATGATCGCCCCACAAATACAAAGTTGCGCAACCCCATGGCTGTGGTCTAACTTTTGTCTAAAGTCAGTTAAAGTTAATGTTAAATTCGTTGCAGATTCATTCATATGCATTATTGTTCGGGGATTGGACTGTTGACTGGATAAAACGCGTTGTCGTTGGGGAGGGGCACTTGCAGTTCGGTAAGTAAGCGTCTGTACTGGTAATACACATGAAAGGGTATATCCTGACCTACAAAGAATTGGGGTGGTTTTAAATGGATTCATATGAAAACGCGCCACAGCCAGTGGTTGCGGCAGTAAATGGCAAAATTTAAACTGATCTGGAAAATGGCCATAGGGTGGGAGACATGCTGATGGCACTCTGTCACACTTATTGGGCGGATTTAAATTATTTAGTAGTGGTATACAAGTCTGACATTGGAAGCCATAATGATTCATCTACTGCATGTTAAAAAAAAAAAAAAAAAAAAAAAAAAAAAAAAAACATTGCTGAAGTCCAAAGATTTGGGGTTAAAAAAACTCTCCTACATTGTAAGTAAGCACTTTCATTAATTTAAATGCTACCATTTTTAAATTAATTTTTTAAAGTTATAAAAAAGATGACATCTATAATAACCAAACAAAACGATCGTGTGTTCTTAACGCATGAAATTGACAATAGGCGCTGGGAGTTGTAGATTGCTTCTAAAGAAATAGGTTTTTAAAGTAAAATTAACATATCGAAAAAGATAAGAATAACTGGACGGTGTTAAGGACGAACCAGGCAAAACTGTAAAAACATTTAAAAAAATACCTGATGGTTACTACAACTTTGTACTTTAAAGAAGAAGTATTGTAGCAATTTTGGTATTAAATTAAAATTCATGAGGCAAATCTTATAATTACAATGAATTTCTCAGAACTTCAAGAAAAAGGGAGTACGTTTTATCCTAGACAGCCCTTTGCTCGAATTTTAGGCTTTTTTATGATAGTTGGTGAACATGTCAATATTAAAACTCATATCACTTAAAAAGCGGTCATAATGATAGTTATGGCAGTAACCCACCGATTTTCTCGTAAACCCTAGTTTGATGTCCATGTACAACAGTTAAAAAAACACTACTAATATGTTTAATGGCTATCCATCCACAGTTCTACGAGCACTGCCAATCAAGTAAGGCGGTTTTTGCGATTCAGTTATATAGTTTGACGGAAAACAGCCAATTTAAAGAATTAATTGAGGGTCTATAAATTCCTTGGATGTAAACATAGCTAATCATATTGGAAAGCTCAGTTGCTTGTTCTGATTTATTAGTGTGCTTGAGAATAAGATCATATTAGAAAAGAAGGATGGGCTCAGTACCCGTGTCGTTAATAGCGTGGAGAGATGTAATTTAAGCTTTTGCTTCACGATCACCACATTTATCTAGCAGCACGTAAGCCCCGTTTTAAATGACTAATTACTCAATTTTTTGGTGTTTTGGCTGTTAATTTTTTTGAGAAACAGGTGTAAATTTTGCCAAAACTGCATGTGATGACGTGATTTGATGTGAAAAGGGGGTTTTCGTGCAAATAAATTGGTGAGCTTGAACATACATAATCACATTCTCTAAAAGCGTTTTAAAGTCCATGGACAACTCAAGAGAATTCTGTCCCATTCAACATTGTGCACAGTTCTTTCGTCACCTAATACCCCATCATGCCAGAATCTTCCTGTCTAAAAACCATAGATGACGAACAAGTCAATGCTATCGTTATGGTTTACTACTGCATCCCTTACAAAATACGCAAGGACTTTCATAGCACACTTATTAGGCTAAAACAACTGGTCCTATTTTTCCTGCTGAATGATTTACTTTCTTTTTTTCAAAGTGATGCTTACAGTAGCTTTTTAATCCCCAATCCTACGGAATCACGCTTTCTCTATTGTTTTTATCAAAATGGTCAATGGCCAAAGTCGAAAATAAATTTTGAGTTTAACAACCAAGATTGAATATTTATCTAGATTCACTTGCCTCTTAGGATTTTAATTTCTTCCCTTTCAACAGCTGTGAAAGTTATGCAGACTCTATTATGTTTCAAACCAGTATCCAACTTCAAGCAGAATGGAAAAGGGGGGGGGGGGGGGGGGGGCGGATAGGGGGGGGGGCAGTTCTCCTGGACAATAAAAATCCAAGACAGCCAACTTTTGTAATTGCCTGGATAGTCCGTATACCATAATACTACTCACTCGTTATGGTTGTTGTTCTACATGAAAGAAATATTTTCAACATCAAAGTCAAAGAGCGTGCCACCAACTGACAGTTTTCCTTGAAAAGAGAGAGAGAAGAGAGAGAGAGAGAGAGAGAGGAGAGAGAGAGAGAGAGAGAAACACTGACGAACTGACACAATTTATTGCCATTAAGCAAAGGCCCAGTTGCTTGGGGTATCATGAGTCACATTTGGATCAACAGCGACTAAAAGGGAAAGCAACGTAGGGCGAGGAAAGACCTTTCTGTGTATGTAAGGAAGCGACTGCGACCATACATTTATCGGTACACATTAATTCACTTATTGGTTGGTAGTATGATTGAGTTCTTCCGTCTATCTCTCACGAATCCCCCCCCCCCCCTCTCCCTCACACCATACACACACACACACACACACACACACACACACACACACACACACACACATACACACAGTGACACCCCCACACACACACAAGCACGTCGCCCGTGCGCGCACGCACACACAATATTCCATTTGACATATAGACTATCAGGTACAGTAAGTGAAATATATTTCCATTCGTTATATTCTGTCACGAAAAGTACAGCTTCTGCAATAAACGACGCAAAGGCTATTATATGTCTCGTTTTGCACTTGATAAAATCCGCTAATCACATCTCCTCTTCAGCAACTGATTCACCGAAATGTTTACACCTCTGCGGATATTGTCGTATGCGGACAATCAAACACAAAATGTATTTCATTCCTCAACAATGTCCTCTTTTCTCTACACATTTGGCATGACTATTATTCGATTTCTCGAACCACTTGGTTTGCATAAGGCCGAGCGTTCTGGATCGAAAATTTTTGCTAAAATAAATCTATGCCATTTCTGCGTTATGAAGTAAAGATATTCTCTGCTTTCAGATACTATTAAATGATAGAACCAGTCGTATTTATCATTTCCATCCTGCCAGCATGCCACTTTGTTTAGAAGTACAAAATTAAACGTGTACCCTTGAATCAGAAATAAATTGTGCCGATATTTCCGACTCCCCATGTGACAACCAAACTATGCCAAAACCAAGTCTCTGGTCAATATTTTCTTAATACAGGAGCCCAGTTAAATTTCCATTTCATGTTGCAGTATGAGCATTTCATACGCCTGAGCATCATGAGACTGTTATTGGTAGTTTTACTAATTTCAGCCAATATTACTACATCTACATAAGTACTAATAAATAGAGGGTTCGTCCCGCTTCGCCATAAACATATTAATTATAGGCGTGCAAGGTACATGGATAATACGTTTTATCGCATAAGTAGAACTTTTTCCATTTGGCTATTATCCAACTTTCCCCAGACTTCTGATGCTATATCAAAATAGGCTGTATCTGTGAATCATAATTTCCAAAATAGATTCACATCGTTGGAGTTTCCAATTTTTTCATATCCTCAGAATAACTATGACAACTCCTGTCCCCTTTCTGGCACATCTCAACCACCCTTACTCAAGCTTAATTTGTCGTGAATAACACTCCCAAGGTATTTATATGCTACTTGTCACACTAACTTCTTCACCACCATAAAACCCATCTTTCGTATTTTGATAAGTGAACCACTCATTTCTGAAAACCATTTACATTAGTTTTTGCTAGTTCACCGTTGAATTTTAACCTATCTGATTCTCTTTCATATGTCCCTAACTGATATTGCAAACCAATAGGGTATCTGCTAGGAGATAACATCATCAGCGAAAAGCATTAGAAAATAAGTCACAGCACCAGTGTAACATTTGAATTCCATGTTTCCCTTCCCCTGATATCTCTATCGCTAAAATCGTTTAGAAGAATGTAACAAAAGTTGGGCTAAGCAGACACCCTGTTTCCACCCCCGAGGCACGAAATAATCATTATAAGCACCTTTCTCTCGAACACATGCAAGAAACAGCTCCTACATTCCTGAACAGCTCATACAAACTGCCCATTTACGCCATTATTCCTCAAAATCCACCATAGAATATTTCTTTTGACTGAATCGAAACCTTTTCTGAAAATCAATCAAATCAAAACAATTTGGATTTTGTTAATAAGAATATTTTGTATCTAAAGCTTACAGAGTAAATATATGATCTATGTAGCTATAATTTGGATCGGAATCCAGCTGCTCTTCCATTTATTTTTCTCTTCTCTCTCAGGCCCACGCTTTTATCTTTGTTAGATTAAATGTGTAAACATATTACTAATAATACTCGTCAGTGCAACACCTCGAAAGTTTGTCAGGATTATACTATCACCTTTCTTGTGCAGAGGAACTAATATTGATTATAGACCAAGATTCGGGAAAGATTCCCTTATAAACACTGAGTTACAAAAGATCAACCAAGAAGTCAACTACAACAGGATTAGCACATTTGAACATTTCTCCACTACTTTGACTGGCCAGCACTTTTTTTCCACATTTTATGATGTTTTAACTGTTTAAGACTTCATTTACTTGTTATCCTGGTCATTAAACAATGGTTCGCCAGTAATTTCTCGTCACTATCGATATCCTACGCTCAAATCTTCACAATACGATATCAATCCATTAAATACACTGTAGAAATGTTCATACCATTGTTCGAGCAGCTTTACATTATAAATTACTGGTTTTCAACTGAATCGATCGAATGGTAGACGCAGAATAATTAGGTCGTTAACAGATCATTCAATCTAATAAATTTGTTTTTCATCAATTTCACTTTTTAAAATCTTTTCCTCTTTTTTCATAAAATTATATCTTTTCCTTTCCGCTAACGTAAGTTGCTTTTGAGTTCTTTTTCAAGTTTACCAGAATAGGTTCTTTGATATCGCTTCAAACACAATGTTCACAATTTTTTTCCTATTCTCGCACTCAAAATCAAACCAATCGCTCACTTCTTTTCTTTGTTTTTACCCTGTCCTTACATACACGCAGCTGCACATACAAAGCTTTCAAGAAATATTCTAAAACCAGTGTTTATATTCACATTAAGATGCTCTGTATCTTCATCACAGCACTGTTTGACTCGTCTGAATCTAGTTCCTCTTATAAGTCTCTGCATGTACTTCAGACCAAAATACCAGCGCTCATCTGTATGACATACTGGATGCTCTTTTCTTACGTTCATTTTACCTGATTTGCCATTTAGCTCTACATTAAATGCAAGGAAACGTAAAGAATCACCAACTTCATTCTGCAATTTCTTAGTAAATCTTTAGTACAATGAAATCTCCAATTAAACTACAACATTAGGTGACACAAATGTAAACTACTCCCTTTCGCATCATCATTGCATGTACCATTCACAATATCGAGGATCAAACAAAAACACAAATCTGAACAAGGATTTACCAAACATAATTTATCATACAATCCTTAGAGCGGCGCTTTAACACATCATTTTCAATTGTCCCTTTTATGATCATCTTCCAGTACAACCATCCTCACATATGAAAGCAACACCAACATAGACATCAAGTATTATAAATCACCCGCCCCCCAACATCACAGACCTTCATCATCATCGCAATCTCATCTCCAGTGTAAAATTTACATAGGCTCCAGTTTGGGTTGTTGACGTCCAGGTCCATGCATTCAAATCACCACATAACAGAATATTTACATCCTATTTTCTGTAATGTCCTAACATATTATCTTCAAGGATCAAGATTCCATCTTTTAATTGCAAAGTAGTTATATATCGTCCTCCTCTGTACACATAAACATGCAAGTAAGTAAACATCCTTATTGTATTAAAGCAATGATTTGCTAACATCCAGGACTATCACGTTATCACAATTTACACTGACCTGAGTGACAAACATTTCATATATTTTCTTCACCATTAACAATACACCACCAGAAAAGAACGACCTTGAGTATGATAATTTCTTGCTGGAGCATGAAATTTTACCAAATCATAAACCCACCAGAGAAATCAAACTTTTCATAACAAATGTCTCGTGAGCACACTAAATTAAAAAAAAACCATTTATATAAATAATGAAACGAAGCATCATTAAGTTTAGTGTAAAAAATTTCTATGGTTATAATTAAGAAACTCCAGTTCTTTTTCCTGATATTCTATCCTGTCCTATTTTTGAGCAACGTTTTATTGATCTCAAAGATCTCCCACTGACATCTTAACCAGATAAGAATTAATGCCAGTTTGTCTTCTCGTACCCATACCCTTGTCCTGTACGTGTGGCTACCCCTTTTCCTGTCCATACCGTGATCCACTGGTGGGAGTTTTTCTGTCCGTCACACCACGCACACACTGGGATACGGCCCCCCGCCTCGTGTGACTTTGACTGGTCCGGAGATCCCGGCTACTGGTCAGGCAACACGTCACAAGATCGTGCTCGCCACTCAACACAGGTGTCGAAGAGGGGCCCCTCGTACGCACGTTCGGAGAATCCGCACAACTAGGTGATGGTGTCAACGGCTGGTTGGCTGCTTGCTTCCCCGCTCAGCTGACCCGTATGTTGATCGGCACCGGTCACCATCCCCCAGCACGTGCTGACCACCATTCTCCGCCTCCTCTCCTTCTGCCGCTCCCCATTGGCTGCTGAGTTTGTCTGACGACACAGTGACCGCGAAGGGGAATCCCCCGTGCCACTGCACACCTGCCACTTATTCGGCAGACTTTCCATCAGTGCCAGTACTTCGAAGTGTTGTGACAGATCGTTTATCCGCTCTTGCCACCTCTGCAATACGATCGTGGATCGGGTCTTCGTGGTCCACTGTCAGTTTTCCCCGGACACAGTAGGCTGCCATGCAGTCTTGTTTTTGCCTTGGCTACTGTTTGCTGCCTGTCTTCTCGTAAGATCGATCGCTAATCTAACACCTCTTTTCTCCAGTTCGGTGTCGTAGCTCGCGATCGGCGCATTATTTTCATTTTGTCTTGCCATTGCATGAAACAAACAATCATTGGTTCTTGACTCGCCCTGGTCTAGGCATGCCCACCCTGAGTGCACGCACAATGTCGTTCTCTGTCCACACTTTAGAGCTGTCAACGCCTGTTCAATGTGTCAAAAAAAACAACTAGCACAGCATTCGACGTCTTCTTTAGCTCCTGGAGGGATACCAAAAGAATCGCAAATTATGGCGCCCTTGAAAACCCCTCTAATCTGGCATATTTCTTCTGATATCATCTAACTTTTGCTCTAATTTGTTCACAGTCACTGTCATTTCTCAGTCTGTTTCTTCCTTGGCCATTGCTTCGAACAACTGATCTAAATCCGTGCACATGTGTTTCTATGACGCTGACAGTCTGTGTTGTTCCGTTCAGCAATTGTACACCTGTTATTGATTTCTCTACACTCTCTACACTCTCCCTATTCTGATTTGATAATCTTTCAGCTCGTGGCGTAATGAAATCGTTCTGTTCTCTCTGTTCCTCCGCTGCTCTGTCTGCCTTTCGCGGTCTACTTTCCATCTTCTCTTGTTTGCGCGAGAGCCCGACCATGATTTCCGCGGCAAAATCTGACCTGAATTGGGCTGTCCTTATGTCAGTGTTGATTCTCTTATTACGTCTCTAGTGCCATGCGATCAGCCAGGCTCTGCCGATGTCTCCACTTACAGCAGTTTTCCACATCGACGCAACCGCGTGGCAACACAACACAACGCACTATTCAGTTCGATACATGTAGGTCACCGTGATCCAGACTGACGATGTCACTCGGCTCGAATTGTTCGTCCACACGTACCGTTGTTCCTCTTGGTGCGCCTTGAAAGTATTTAATGTGTCAGTTTGGTGGAATAAACAATGTCGACATTGTGTGAATGACTGACAACACAAAAAGGCCACACACTAGAGCACGGCCGACAGCAACGCGCCACCCCGAACAAGTTTCTCAATGGGCTCACACAGTTCAGTCACAAGGGGGGTGGGGTTTTAGCACAGAATGTGCCCAATTCTGGCCCTCCACAATGATAAGTCAATCATATTTTTTGCACAGACCAGTTTCCACTGATATTTGCCTCCACACTAGCACGATTTGTTGCACTGTCCTTTTCACAGTTGCGGGCGGAAACGATACAGAACTAGCGGAGCGTTGAGCAAGTACATCCGTATCGCCGCCAATTACTCATCGTGACCCCGAGAGAGAGAGAGAGAGACACAGAGAGAGAGAGAAGAAGAGAAGAGAGAGAGAGAGAGGATAGACACAGACAAAGCCACCAGGGGACCCAAATAATACATTGCATATCAAGTGACTCAGGAGACAGACTAGTCCCTCAACATGTACATCAAGTCCAAAAGTAACACGTCCATCAAGATTGGTATGAACTACCATTTTTCATGCAGTTTTGGACTAGTTTTTATTTTTGCCATTTCGCAACTTGCCTGTTCAAAATTACATCTTGTCCTTTACATAAAGTAGAAATTTTGTATTACAATTAAAAGTTTTTCTCGCGTTGCATTATAGTAAAAATATTTTTTTCTAGAAGTAATATGAAGTCAAAGGCTCATCACCCCTGGAACTTGTTTTGAATGCCCAAATAATACTAATTCAACAGACCAAATTTATAGAAGCCACATGCTGACATGTTCTATTTAATGTTGCTTAAAGGTTGTTGGGAAAAATATGCCGCGTGTTTCACAAAACCAAAATAAGATGCTCAATTTTTTCCCTTTCTCGATATTACAAAATGTACAAAGATCTTTCAGTTTTCATTTCTCATTTTGACAAAACACAATAATTTGTACCCAATATATAGTGTAGACAACTCTTATTTTGAACCATTTAAAAGTTTTTATTTCGTTTATTTTTTTTTAACTTTTTGAGATGATATTCATTTCTAATTGCTCTTCAAGTTTTTGATACCACTGCAATAGCAGTTTCTATGTTGTCACACAGAAAGGCATCAAAATAAACACCGTGCCCCTCTGTTTGACCTGAACAGACAAAGTTTCCACATTTTAGATCTCGTTTCATTCTGTTATTTGTCATTTTGCCGCATTTTTCCGAATATATCGTTTACTCCCCTTAACAATCCAGTATGCGAAATAAATGTCAATGCAAAATCCTTACTTTGTTATGAACACTCCTGTAATGCCCAAAAGCGTGCTATCTTCTTTCATAATGTGTCCCAATTGTGTCTAAATACGTTTGATAAACAGTACTTTAGATTAGAAAAAACAAGTTTTCTTTTTGTTTTTGTTTTTTTATCTTAATAATTTCAAAATAAAATACATTTTCAGAAGCCATTTCCCATCTGAAAAAAGGGGGGAGGGGATATGCAATGCAGAAACCATGGCCAAATTCTTTATATGCCGTCAAATACTCAGCCCGAATTTTGTTTTGTTTGAAATTGGCCTAGAAGAAGACTACAGCCAATTTATTTTCCAATGATTGTCTTTCTTGGACTTCTAGCAAAAGTAATACTTTTCCACTTGTGAGACGATGTTCTTATTTTCTACTCCTGCAAGTTCTAATGCAACTATATATTCTTAATCTTGGCACACCAAAGTCTCCAATCATTATGTTTTCAACTTCCAGTTTTTTATGTTTTTTCATCTCCATTTCTATCCCCCCACACTCGAAAGACTGAGTTTTGAATCGCATTAATTACATCATTTGAGGAGTGGAAGTAGAAATCCCCGTGATGAATTCGTTTGGACAAGATTAAAGCTTATAAAACAGCACCCTGCCTAGAGGAGTAAACTGTAATCTTTAACCATACCTTGTAATAACATTCATATTTCAAGAAATCTAGCCTGTATGTTTATTTCTGAACAACAGCAAGAATCACTTGTTAACTAAGATACACATAATTAGAATTGTGGTGGTTCCACTGAATACGTAAATGTTGCATGTAGCAAATCGTCGAAGGTTTTCCTACTGCCGACCATAGAGCACTTGGTTTATTCTGAGTTTAATAGCAAACTGATTTTCTCCCAAACCTACACTGTTTCAGAAATCCCCAAAGACACTTTGTCATTTCAAACATACTTTCTACATCGTCCGAGTATTGTGCAAATTCTGTTCGTATTGTATTTTGGAGATTCCTTTTTATAATTCTATATCTCTCAACATAATGGCAAGACTTTCTACACACAAATGAATATGTTGGGTGAAAACTGGGTCCACCCTGCCTGCGCCCACGACCTACAGAAAACCAACAGATGCCTTTTTCCATTCACAAATACAGCTTGATTAATTATTATAAAAGAGTTATCTCATTTTATGTATAGCTGGTCCTAAAACCGAATGCTACAAGTACTTTATTCATGAAACCCCTGTCAGTGAATCGAAGGCTTTCACAAATCTAACCATAAAAGCAAGTCAGGCAACGTTGGTGTGTTTTGAATAGTTAATTCAGTCATAGATCAGTCTAAAATTACTCCGATATATCTGTTGGCCATAAATCCATTTGTGTCTTCGTTGACATCAAAGTTGAAGAACCCTTTTTAGTCTGTTCCACAACACATAAGGTACGTAACCCTATCTAATAAACCACATTTAAAAGAGAAACTGCCTTCTGTTTTTTAATGTCGTGTCAAGATTTATCACCTTTAGAATACAAACATGATTCCTTCCTTCTGTATGGACAACTCGCACCGTTTAAAACCTTCCATATAAGATCGAACGACGAATAGTCCAAGAGATGGTTGAAAACAATTTAAAGAACTCGACAGTAATCTCCGCCTGATCCAGTGGCTTTTATTGTTTTTTCATCTGTTTAGTGCAAAGCCACTTCATCAAAAGAAATTTCTCCTTCTAATTGTGTAAGACATGAGGTAAATTAACCATTTGACCATATTCGTAATCCTCAACTTCCTTTGTCCGGACTATATTTTCATAATTTTCTTCACGTCTCGTTGGATCCTTTCCATCAATGGAAATATTTCTAACCAACATCTGATGTTTAACTTTGTTTACTTTTAGTTAAAGAAAGTATCTATTTTCAAGCGAGCGAAAACATCAACTAATCCTTATACTTTGTCATATTTTTGTTTAAGAAGTTTTCTGTTATCAAGCGGAACAAAAATACTGATTGACCTTTTCCCCTTCTGGCTATCCAACGAGCCTGCGTATCGAATCTAACCCCCTGCATTTCTTAGCTCCCCTAAGGCCTAACAAGTTCTCTTTGTCCTGCTCTAAAACATGTCTTTCTTCATCAGTCAACTGTCCTTCATCGCTAACTTTTCAATATTCACTTCTAAACAATTCTGCTTTCATTACTTCTGCGAGGTTTTTTTTCAGTTGCACATCTATATGTTGTACTTCTTATTTTTATTAATAAAAACATCTAAAAAAGCTTATCTGTAGTAGTATACTATATTTTTAATGCTCAATAAATATACTTGTTCCCTTGAACTTGGCATACAGCATGCCCTTCTATTACAACTTTAATTTTCCTCGTTAATTTTCATCAATAATACTGTTTTATCCTTCAACAAGACACTTACAATTCCAGAAGGGATTATAGTTTAGTTTTTTCTTTAGCAAAGTAAATTCACAGTAAGCATTGAATGGTCCTGTCCAGTACCTGCTTAATATCTGCATCCGTGACAATAGTGGACACAAAATCTGAAACTAAAAAAAAATCAACACTAACTTCTCTCAGATTCTGTTCCATGCGTATCTTTTCAATTCAGGTTTCAACATTCTCCATATATCTGTAAGGTCTATAAAAAGCATCATGTCTTCAACTTGCTGTTGTTCTTTAACATTGCTATAAGCTTATGATTAAAATAATCCATTGAAAACTATCTGTGCTAGGTTTCCAGTCCACCAATTACAACATTTCTCACCACATTACATCCTTAATATTATCTTCTAACTCAACAAAAAACGAAAATAAAATAAGAAAAAAAATCAAGATTATCATAATTTGGTCTATACAGTATAATGATCAACATCATCTTACCAAATGGAATACAACAGCAAAAATGGTAGTTTCCACCTATATCTTTGTAACCTTTTGTACACAAAACTCAAAATCATTGTTAAAGAGAATGGAACACCTCTTGAATTTGACATATTTTGATACAAAATATGTTTAATAACCCCATTCTGCTCTGATACAATTTGGTCAAAATGGGTACCCTATAAAAGATACATCAAAAACGCTTTTCTTGAATAGTCAAACACATCCCCCTCTTTTTCTTTTTTTTTTTTTTTGGGGGGGACCCGTTGGCCTCAGCAGTTCATTGAACAAAACCTTACATATTTACTCATGTTATATCTTTATAAGTGGAGACAGAAACACACAAATATAGGCAGAAAACGCCCATAATCTTGCAATGGACACAATATCTAACCGAAATACAGGCAGATAAATACAGACAAAAATCGCCAATCCTTTAATGACAACAAAATCTCACCATCTCTCTCACAGAGGAAAACGGCATCTCATTCAACAAAGGTTTTTTCTCCATTTCAACTTAACAAAAAGACCAAATGTATACAAGAAATAAGCATGAGGTAAGAAAAAACAAAGAATAGTTAAAACAAACAAACAAACAAGACTATAATACAAACATTGTTTAATTTGGGGGAGCGATGTGCTTATGTGGCGCCTTGGACGTTGCGATTTTAAATCCTGCTTGGATATATCTGTATTCCCAGGAACATTTGTTTCGCCAGATGCGTTATCTGCGACGCGTCTCTAGGATTTTTAAATACGCCCATGTAGTGGGCGTTCAAACCGATCGTTCTTTTTTCCCTTCTGTTTCAAAAAATACATTTTGGATAATGTACATTACGCTCGCTTTTACGATGATGACTACCTTTGGTAAACAACTTCATCACGCGATCGTCCGTTTCGCTCATTAAATCGTCAATGATCACCAAAACGTCTACGGTCTCCCTTCCACGCGTTCTATATCCGGAAAACCCCTTCCGTAAAGGTCACCCCTCTCAACTCGTTATACGACTTTGCCATTCTCCAAAACACCATATTTTTCTTCGGGTATCGGTACCATCATTTTGATACATTTTTTATAAACCGTTTTTACAAATGAATTTCCCTGCCAGTAGGACCCGCTATGACGCAAGTAAAAGGGTTGGTTCCAGCGAACATCCATCTGAGGAAAGAAAACAAACAAACGAGTCCTCAGCACCGATGACCCGTCCTCCAGCTAGTCGATAGTTTTAGTTGATAGAGGCTGGTCCCAACCCCAGACAAAAACAGAGGGGGCAATCAAAAATTTTATTTTCTATTCATTACTCACTTCCTTTTTCGCGTTATTTATAAATACTTTCGTACCTGGGGTGACCTCCCTTTCCTCAGACCGAATGACCCTTCCTCGGGGTGACGCCCCTCCTTTACGCTCCGCTTGCTTTCAATCCCTCCTTTGTTTCTTTTGGTCACCCCCCCTCAACTAATCGGGGTCCCCTTTACCATGCTCCGACACGTAGTCAACAAGGTCACGGGCCCTTCGGGTCATTTCCCACTGATGTCATTTCCCGTGATGATGTCACTTCACTTCCGGAATGTGTCACTTCCACTTTCCGGATGTTGTCCCTTTCCCACTGATGTCATTTCCTGTGATGATGTCACTTCCACTTCCGGGGTGATGTCCTTCTGGTGACGTCATACATTCCCGACATTCCATCCGCATCCGCATAAGGGTTGATTTCAACATGGTATACTACTATAGGGAATGGAGAATCTTCAATTTTTTTTAAATGTGTCTCCTCACTTAAACTCGTTTCAATTTCTGCTATTAGTTCATCTGCTTCTTTAGTTAATTCTTGAAGAGGTATGTTTTGTATTTTAGATTGTGTTGGCAAAATCTTGCCCCAAGTTTTGTAAAGACTAACAGCCTCAGGCCTTAAATCGTCAAAAAAGTTTAATTGCCTTTGGTCAAAAACAGGGGGATCTCTAAGAATTGTGGCCCCGCTTAAAAACTGGGTTGGGTTAGGGTTAGGGGGCAGTAAGCCGCCACCTTTCCTTTAATGGTTCTTACATACAAATGATTATTTTTATCTGTTGAAAAATCAGAAACCCTAAGTGCCTCTGGCTGCTCTCGCCCATATGGCTATATAATGATTCAATTCTATTCTAGCATCGTATTTGGCTTAACCCTACTCCTTGGCCGCTGCTGCTCCTTCAAGCTCTTCTTGCAATGAGGGGCGTAGTTCTTCATCTTTTCTTCTTCACCAACAGGATCAATTGCGTTCCCAAAAACTTCAGCCATATTTTTTATTTATATTTTTTTTGTTTTTATAAAAAATGAACTCATACGGTTTTCGACCTCGATCCATGCAGAAAAGGAAGGAACCCCATGGCGTAAAAAGGTATAAGGCAGACTGTAATTAGTTGTAAATACTCCATCACAGTTCAGCCTGGACCCAAAATTTAACAGTTATGTTTTCCCTGATCTTGGCGCTGATGATGTTATAATGCCAGGCACTGCTAACTATCATTCAAAATAGATATTACATCGGCAGATCCTAATGCTACTGTTGTTGCTAATTTAGGCAGGGCTATCGTTAATCATATAGTAATCAAAATGGAGGGAAAAAGGTCTTTTTACTAAACGAGGCAGACTTTTTGCCCTCTATTCTGATCTATGGCTACCTAAAAAAGAAAGAAAAGAGAAAGTTTATCAGGAATACAAAACCCAACGGTCTCAAGCACAGGCTTAAAGCGGGGGATGCAAAGAATGATGTTAAAAATGAGGCAGTAGCAGAAGCATTTGGCAACAGATTCTGCATCCCTCTAGATTTTGAACTGTTAAAGACGCATATGCCATATTACCAAAGGGGCACTAAAAAAAACTTACTTATGATCTGACATTTAATCCTAGCGGGTCTGTCGTTTTGTCTGAAGATCCTGAAGCCAAATACACAGTTAGTGACATCTCTCTTGAGTTTGATGTTGTTACTAACCCTGGACTGGCCAAACAATCTTAACCCAGTATAAAAGTAAAACGGTTATTTTATTATGAAACTTACACTCCATTACAGAAATAGAAACAGCCCCGA
>JAFLJL010007647.1:0-13419 GCA_018398815.1 Conus ventricosus | reverse complement strand
TGCCCTTTGCCACTTCGGTTCCACTGTCTTTATAGATGTCTTTGTGGGGGCTTTCTATAACCGAAATATCTGGATCTGTGTAAAGTACTTTGGACTCAGGATTACAGGGGTTAAAGTAGTCATAAAGAAATTCTAACATCAAAAGCTTTGATTCTTCTAAAATGTAAAACCAATAAAAAAGGGTTTGTCCAATTGGACTTTCTTTTTTTCCATCATTATCGCCCAAAAGGGGATCATGGAATCTTCTAAAGTCTGATAATTTGGTTTAGAAGTCAGCTTAATTGTTCGTATCTCTTCTGGTGACCAATCTGACATCTTTGCGACTTTTGGTGCGGATTCTCTTAGTCTTTCCAAAACAGCTTTGTTCAATCAGCTTGAAAATGTCTTTTTTGATGCAGCTGCAGATTTAGTTCGAGTTCAGTGTTCTTCATGATGTATGGTTTCATGACTGTTCTTGATCAAAAGCAAATTATACGATGGAACAGAACTGTCAGCTATCAAAGCCATGTCTTTAAATAAAATTGGAGAAGTTCTGTAATGAAAGACATAATTTTTTTTGCCCCACGAGGGTTAGGCACAAGTTAGGCGGCTCTCTGTTTCATTCTTTAGGCATTCAGCTGCTACCGGATAGTCAGTATGCAGGTCATGGAGTGTTCCTGAGGATATTCATAATCAACTTCTAGAATGTAATCCACGCTGGTGATCAGGCGTTTAACTGCCACCACCTTTAATGCCTTTTTGAAGATATTAGGATCGCGCCTGTGGTACATTTTAAAGGTTACGTAAGGGAGTGATTGCGGCCATTGACCAACCATTCAGATTGTTTGCATCTAAATACTTAATATAGTTAGACCTTTTCTGGGATCATAATCGTCCAGTATTTGTTGTTTGCGTTACAGTAATGATGCGACGCCCATACTAATTCCTCCACGCAATCCGGTGTTCAATCATCTGGATCATTGGTAAAATCCGACAAGATAATCAATGTACTCCAGTAATCTTTAAGAAGGCGTTCCCTACGATCCCGGGCGCAGAAATGTAATGCGCGGGATCCAGGCTATAATGTTTCATGCAGGTCTGGCTGTAATTTTCAAAGGGACGTGCGCATACAAACACATCGTCAGCCCTTAGTAGGAGTCTTGATTGCCTCCCATGTTGTACACTCTAACTTTGGCCACGTCACATCTTGTGCTTGCTGGTAATCAGAATCATGATGTCCTTTCCTCTAAGATAGAAAAGCAAACCGCTTTTAGGCGGAAGTGTATCTTCGTCAAACTTTCCCAATGTCATGTACTCATAAGGGTTAAACGCCCTTTCTTAACAAGAGTGAGTAAATTATTTCTTCCGTTATTGAGCAGGACTTTAAGGAATAGCAGTGACTCTAATGATTTCTTCCTCTCCCTTTGTCTCCCCTCCCTCCCCATCATGTGTTGCATATTAGAGTCATAAAAAAGACATGTTATTTAGGATTAAAGCACATGTACTTTTCTGATGATGTGCAATGCATGACACTTCTGAAGGGCATCGTCCACTGCTTTCATTATAAGATGAGAGTCGTTCAACCTCGGCAAGTGATGAAAGGAATACAGGCGCTTCCTTGTCTTAGGATCAAACTTTAGTGGATTGCATTTACTGTGCGCTGCTCCTCTGAACTTTTCGCTAATGTGATCATGGTCTCTTACTGTCGGATTCTCTGCGTTGATGAGAGACCTAACCGCAATCAACAATGCTGTGGCTGAGACATACTGTTGTTGGTCTTCAGGTTATTATGATTGTCAGATAAGTTTAGATTATTAGAACAGTCCTTACGCACTTTCTGCATGCGTTCTAAGAAGTTTTTGCAGCATTAGGCCCCTCTATTAATTCTGGCTCTGACTGAACGCCATCCGACCTGACAAACCATGAAGGCAAATGAACAAATCTGATGATTACTCAGTAGACTGTTTCGAAGTTTTTTGTGTGGCGGCTGCCTTCTTTAAGGAACAATGAGTGATTTCGAAGTACTGCGTAAAATACATATGGAGAATTTTGCATCCGTTTTCCAGTTCTTAAAACTAACTTTGATCCGGGTGGAGGGGTAATTAGTTCTGTATTTACAGTCTACAGAACTTTTACAATGTTTCATATGTTCGCTCGCGGCTTGAACAGGATGGTTTCTTGTTAAACATTTTCTGCAGAATCTATGTTTGTGCCCATCTTTTTGAAGTATGTTCATTAGTCTACTCATCGTGCGTATCAATGTGTAATGCGGTGAGCCCGCTGGTGAATGAAAGCAATCCGTAGTAAGTCAAATGAATTTTGTATGGTTCGCTATTGTTGGACTGTTCTTGGACACTTTAATTGGCACCAAATTTGTTTCCTCATCATGGTGTATATTAACAGGTTATTGGTTTGTTTTGTTCTTCAAACTGATCAATTGGGTCTAATCTAACAGGAAAGGACACTCCATTAAAGTTAAGGTTCATTGATGCAAGGTGTGATAGTTAGACACTCTCTCTGCGTTTTTGCGCTGCGTGATGCTGCCTTGCAAGAACACACACATGAAACATTTGTTGTTATGATTTTCTTTATGTTTGAATGCTCTTTTTTGCGACTACATGCTGGAGGTATAGTGGAATGTAAGCCTTACCAACAATCGGCGCATACTTAGCCTGTTTTAATCTGATCTCTAGACTTGCCCTCTGACCAACCAGAGCCTTCTTTTGGCGTTCTTCGCAGGGCAGCGTCAAATGTGTAAGCAGTTCGTCTGGCCCAACGGGTGTTAAGTCATTAGAGGAAAGAATAGTCTGTAGTTTAGTCGAGACCAAGACTTCTAGATTTTCTTCATTTATTGTTACATAGTCCGATTAAACCAGCTAACATTACTTTAACTTGGCGGGTCTATGTTAGGTTACTTTGGAACTTGAGAAAATTGATGTACCACGCTTGCCCGCACGTTTGTGGATCAATGATTCTAGATCATATCATTCAGTGCTCTTGAATAACGCTCTCTCTCAAGCATTCTTCAAAAAAGTCGCCTTTACCTTCATAATCTTAGCCATTTGAGTTTCCTTTTTAACTCAATATTGATTTAAATTTAAAAAAAAAAAATTAATCGAATCATTCAACGGTTTGCTTTTTGGTGTTGTCGGACTCATAAACTAAAGTATAAACACCTTGGCGTGTTTACTGTGAGTGTTTAGAACAGAGTTTAATGTCTCGTTTACTTTTTTTAAGCCATTCCTTTTTTTATCTGCTCGGGGGTTGGTGTTGAGAAAAAACTTGTCCCCGCCTTTCGTTTCTTTGAAGATCAAACTTTTGTCTTTTGTTATGTCATCAAAATCAGCCTGTAAAACGATAATTCTTCTTCCGTTGATGTTTGAGTCAGCTAGTGCTTTATTTATTGTCAGGTTTGAACGAACTATGTTTAGCCGTTATTAGTTGAACCATAGCTGTGTGCTTTTGGAGTTTAGTTTTTTAATTTTTTGCCAGCCGCACTTACAGCTAATGAAACAGGGCGGAGGCTAAAGAACAAACCTCTAGAGGGTAAAGTGCCGGGCGCGCTATGACGTTGTGCTAAGAGACATACCCACTCGTTCCTGCTTGATAGAGCACCATTATAGTCGATGGCCCCGTATTAACGTAAGTACAGCATTAAAGGCAGCGATTTACCTTGTTTGGTTTTGCTGTATTTGAAAGGTCTGCTCTAGTTTTGTTGCTTTTGTGTAATTTGGTTAATCTGACGGTTTTATGCTAGGGTTTTCTACTATCTCTTCTTTTGGCGGGCTGTAGTCACATTTGGATAAACCTGAACAGACATGCTTTTTTTAAAATAAAAATAATTTTAGTTTGTACATTTTTTAATCTGCTATATTTAATATTCAAGTGCGATAATAATAAAAACAAATGTACTTTAAGCGGTTTATCCGGCTTCTTTCTTTATCAATTTGGAATGTTTATTACGGTCTCTCACAGTTCTCCGCTTCATGCAACTGATTTTTACGGTTGACCTTAGGTCAATCATAAACGTATTTTGTTGTTAAATAATCATCAAGCCTAACGTTGTGAGATGTAAATTTTAAGGGAACAAGGTCAACTGTTGGACTTCTACACCTCCGCCCCAAAAACAGTTTTCATATTTTCATCAAATTGCTGATAAGGTTTAAGCCCGCTAGGTAGATTTGGTTGTAGGATACCATTTCAATCGAACATTGTATTTGTTATTTTTGGATTAAAAAACTTTTCACTTCCTCTTTTGAACGGTTCTTCATCTTTCGAACGCCCCCCCACCCCCCCCGGGGCCCCCCCCCCGCAAATAAAAGCCTTTAAGTGTTATGCTGCAACACTAAAACTAAAAATTCATATAGTAGTTGTCTGCCCTGCTTTGGGATTATGTTGAAATGATGAGCACGTTTTTCGTATTATATTTAATGTAATTGTGATGATATTGGGCTCAAATCAAGCTTTGCTAATTCATGGTGCAAAACACGTCAAAACTCTAACGAGATGTCGAAAAATGCTTTGTACTTTGTTCGGTTGTCTGATGATTTGAAACCCGTTTGTATTCATTAAAAAGGTTAGTTCATATGACAATCTGTTCTTTTAATGCTCCTTGAAAGTATGGCGCATGGCTTTTAACAAACTCAAAATCCTAAGGGTATGGAAAAGCGATTTCCATACGCAAAAATTTACAGCTGCATACTTTTTACGTCTTTAGTTATCTGCGGCGCCTATTCTATGTTTTAGTGCTTCTTCAATTTTCGATTCTTGAACGCAAGATCAGCCCTTTCATTCCCGGTTAGCCATAGATCAGAATAGGGTTAAAAATATGTCTGCATTATGTAAGAAAAATTTCTTGCCCTCAAGTTTTATAGAAATTTTCTTAACGTTGCCCGCCCAGATTCTGTACAACTGTCCTGTTTGGGTTTGTTGAGCGAGTAGTTCTATTTTGAAAGTCAAGACGGCAGAGCTGGCACAATCAATCATTGCTCTAGGTCTGGAAATTTGACAGTAAGGGAATTTGATCTGCATCAATAGTAGATGATTATTTGGAGCAATATAATTCCGTTTATTTCCTTCAGCCATGGGGCTCTTGCTGTTTTCTTATGAGGGCGTCAAGAATCGAGCCATCTTGATTGTTGGCATTTTTTATAAAACAAAATATAATGTTAATAATTTAAAAACATTGGCAGGCATTTGAGATGAAGATTATGATGTTTTAGATTCCTGGGAGACGACATGAGTGAAATGATCCTTTGTACAACATCGCTTCGGGCTCTCTTTGCGGCGTGAATTAACAGAAAGTAAGGTCAGAATCATTATACCAAGTTTAGGCCAAGAACCTCCTGACTTTATAGGACCTAATTGATTTTGACGTAAAAGATGACCATTTTGTTGTGAGGAGCGACCAAGGACAACTTGTTCGCTTTACAACTAAAAAAGACCCATCAAAGTTTTTAGCCGTGGGTTCAATTTGAATAGACTTTCCCTGCGAGCGGTACAATCGCCTTGGCTTGTTTAGGCCAAAATTAAAGGGCGGAGGCAGTTCTAAACTTCAAAAACATGCAAGAAACTCCCGGACAGATAACAAATGCAAAACATGGAACTTAAAGAATCTAAATCATTCAGAAGGTGAATATAAATGTAATAGAAGCAGAATCAGTTTTTCCGAAGAAAACCAGCGTTAAAGATAGACACGACTCGCGCTAACCATGCTGAGAAATAACGGACCTTGATCATGCTGTTATGAACATCAAAGGCGAATTAACAACAATTTAGCAAATAGGTGAACTAGTTGAGCAAATAAAAAGAGAAAAAAGAAAACTCGTTGAGGCTGATGACGCAACTAGGGCCTGATATTAAAGAAAGAAATAGCCCAAAGACCTAAAAGATCTTGAACAAGGATAGTTCAGCAAAGGACTAGAAGTGACGACTACTAACGGACCAATTACGAACTCAATGTGAATAGAATAAGAGAAACTATCGAAAAAATTTTATATGAAGACACGACAGCAGAACGATTTCGAAACACTGTTTAGAGAGCAAGGTGTCACATTAGCAAGCGTTATAAAGCCTTAGGATTTGCAATAAGCACATGGGGTTGGCTATTACAGGCGGCGGCGGAGGTCAAAGTCCAGTGCCTCCGCCCGCCCGCCGCCATCGCCTCACCTGATAAATCATGGGTAATAAAAAACAGCTTGGATCATCTTGAAGTTTATTAAAAAAAAATTAGCTGGTAAGCCGTGGACGGCTTTACCAGGAATATTGGGGAGATATTGTCAGCTGGCTTTTTGTATACTGCAAAGCAAAGTAGTTTGGCTTTATGGCGAGCACTTATGGGCATTTAGTTCTTGTAATTGTTGGGTTATATTTAGTTATAAGTATAAAGACCAAGAATCCTATGCCTGTATCCAAGAACAAGCGCTGTTTTTCATATTCATGGTCATGCGAACAGAGTCGCGGAGCTTTGATGAGTCTTCATGGCCTTTGGGCTTTGGACTTCGGGAATTAGATGACTTATTCTTGGGGGGTTCATCTTGTTTTTTTACTGCTTGCAATATTATGGGCTCAGAATTTATGTCGTTTTGTCGTCTTCTGTTCATTTCCTGCAACGAGAATTTCATTGTTTGTAGTTTAATTATTGTTCCTACCTGGAGTCTGAGGTCAGAAGGTTGCATGTATAAAACCAGTGCCAACAGCAAAGTCTATTTTGATCTGGTATTGTAAATTTTGGTACCTTTTAAATACTTGAAGGCAAATCAACAGTAGAATTAAAGCGTTCCTCTAAATTTGCTAAGTATTGTTTTTGTGCATCAAGCCAGTAGAAGGATCAGTTCTGCTCGATCTTGCCTGTGCTTGTGGACCTAGCAAACACAAACGTAAGTACGAATAGAGTCGTTTATTCGTTCTATTCCCGCTCTTGTTAGGCCCTTAGAAGTGTCTAAGATAAATGGTTTGTCCCAGGATGTTTTATGTCTTGCTCTATGGACCGAGGTGAACAGCTGTGCCTGAAGAGAAAGTTGTGTAAGGAGGATTCCAGTCATCCTTATACTTTCGGTGCACGCCAATAAAAGGGGTGCTAAGCCTGATTAGAAGATCAGTACTTTTGCCTAAAGTTGTCTTGATGTAATATTGAATTCTTTACGATTCTTTCAAAGCCTTCATGTCTATTCGGTTGCAACATGGATTAAACGGTTTGTCATTTGGTAATGTGCTTCAGTTCAGTCAAATATACGTCTGATGGTGTGAATAGAAATGAAATCTGTACACTGACCTAACCAAAAGAGGATTAGGATGATTTAAGTGATCAGATTACGACACTCCACCCAGTTGATGCACAAAACACAGAAAGTTTAACTGGTTCTGATTAAAACTGCATTGGATGACTTAACCACACTTTTGGGATGCGGTCGTTTTTAATAGGAGGTTAAGATATCTGCTTAAATGGAGTACTTACTTTTTATGAAAGGTGTCAGTTGGGGTCACCAGAATTGTGAGGGTGTCAGTTGTTATATTTTTAGATTGTAGTGCGGGCCCAACCCCCCAACAGAATATTTTGCATCAGTTTTTTGATGCACTCATTTTTAATTTGTTTTAAAAAATGTTTTGTAACTATAACAACTCAAGACCGCCCTTCGTTTTTAGGAATTGCGATTAATAACGAATATGCGGGCAGATTGGTTGCACTTCATGATATATTTTAACAAAGTGTTGGTTTAATATTAACCGATCCAAGGAGATATAATGATTACAAAGTTAATAATAGAGGCCAATTAGTTAGCCAGTTAACCATTAGCTGATGGTTATTACGGGTTTTGCTCACTAAAAGAAGCAATGAGTAACTTCGACATTACTCTCAAACTTAACATGCGAATCTAAAAACAATGTTAACATTCAAGCCTGAAGAAGAAGAAGTAGGGTACTATTTTGATAAAGAGCTAGCTAAAATGTTAGGCTTTACAACTGCCAATCGGGCCGTTCATAGTTTTAGAGTTACGTCAAACAAAACTACTTATGAGGAGAAAATCCGCTCGATCTTGCATTACATTCATTACTCTATGTTCATTTGGATGAGCTAAGCACTGATGAAAACTTATATGATGGAAGGCCCTCAACTGTTTTAAGAGCTCTTCCGTCAGGGAAAGCTGCATATTGCGATTATGAAATTATACAATTCCCTAATTTACAGTTTAAAGATTAGCTTGTGGAAAGGTCGGATCATTTAATATAAAAATCAAAGACAAAGCGGGGAAAGTTGTGAAATGTGATAACCTGCACATTGTTTTGGAAATAAAATAATACGTTACTAAAAAATAATGTCGCGTGGGCCAGAGAATCAGGGTTACATTAGCGCCTGTAAGGTGTATAACTTAGAATTAAAAGATCTTGCAGACGTTGCGGACTTTGAACAAAATGGTGAGATAGGCGCTTTGTATGGTTTTGAGTACACTAAAGACGGTGATTATAAACGCAAAGAGGTTGGCGACAGCAAAAAGTTTCCTAAACTAGAACAACTGCGCAATCTAGAGGCAAATAATGTTGGCCAGTATGAATATAAAATAGTTCGAAAACCTGACCTCAAATGGCACTTAGAACCATATTTAGAATGGGAAATAAAATTTGAATCCATAAGCCCATTTACATATTTTAGCCCGTCAAAAAAAGTTTATTCAGAAAACATTCAACTCTGGCCCTTTACATGTAAGGTCCTTATGCCGGACGACAAAAGTCGGAAAGAAATTGAATAACTGCCGTATGGAGAAAAACAGTTTAACATTCCTCCACAGAAAAGAAACAGTTTGTAAAAAAAGCTCTACAAAATTACAGTTTTCTTTCCAAGCAGAAAAATAGGAGACACGTTCACAATTGATATTTGAAATTTCTGCCTTTAAATGATGTTGAGAGGATGGGTTGTGGGCGTTAGTGATGACTTCTATAAAAGGAATAAATATTAAGCTGGCAAAACTTAGACTTTAAAACGTCTTAACGTTAACCACGTCGTTCTTCACAATGGCGAGGATATTAAGATCATAACAACAAGCAACAAAATCAATGTTGACCTAAATAGAAACAATCTTACAGAACTGAATTGGATTATCTTACACATTTAGGCTCGTAGGGGTTTTATTATACTGAACAAGTTTTGAACAGAGAGTATGATAAAAATAATAACTGGAATTAGATTAAATTCTGCTATAAAACTATGGAGCATTTTAAGACTTGTCTATATGACAAAAACTCCTCATTGCTCATTGATTTGTGGGCAGACTGGTTGTGGAAAAACAATATTTATCCTCGACCTGTTACAAACAGTTTATCGTATAATTTTAATCATATTGTGGTTTTTCTGTCCAACAATTAAATAGGAACAAAGCCATATCATGATAGAAGGTTTATATGGACATATGTTGACATATATTTCGTTGATCCCAGCAATAAACCTGAGTGAGTGTTTAGAGACAGTTTTATAGAACTGTTTGAAGGAACGTCAGACACAATTTATTATAGATGACTGTTCGGCAGAAAGAGACATAGATAAAAAAAGAATACTTTGTCAAAACCTGGGCTTTCAGTGAAGACATCTGGAATAAGTGTGTGGATTTTATGGCCAAAAATATAACTCAGTTTTAAAAAGACTTTAGAGAACAGTTAAAGACTGAGTTCTATTTCTCAAGAAAACAGAGAACTCATTGTTTACTGTTTTTGCCTGAAATGATGGTTATTAAAATGACCAGGGAAAACCACAGGATTAAAAACAAAACTGAAATCTGAAAAGTTTAGTAAATTAGTAATGAAAACGGATAACCCTACACAGTAGATTTTGGTTTGTAGATAATCGTTATTTTTTTGGTTATTAAGTCTTACTTGTAGAGAAACGTATAAATGCCATCCTGGGTCACTTTCGCCCGAAATACTTGTATTTAGGGCCCAAGTGAGTCAGGATTGCCGATTTATACGTTTCTCTAGAGTGCTTTCTGCTGTTTGCGTTGGCCATACAACGTGATATACCAACGGGCCCCTTAACTTATCCTCGCATGATTCAAGTCGATGATGGGAAAGAATTTTACAGGGCGAGTGAATCAATTATTGTTAAAACATAGAGTTTAACCGTTAAAAGAGGCATTCCGGGAGTTCACAGATCACAGGCTTTAGTTGAAAACTTTAACAAACAGTTAGCAGAAAGACTTTTTATCCTACCAGTATCACAGAGAGCTTATTGACAATTTCCTCGCCAACACAAGAATGGGGTTAGAAAGAACTGCCACAGTTTTGCGCCGGCATGACAAAAATGAAGAATTTAAAGGGCCAACAACTCCAGGGTCTCTAAAACCAGTACAAAGCAATCAAAAAACAAACAATAGATGTTGTTGAAGACGGCAGTTCATCCGCAAACTATTTACCATTTGGCTTGAAAGTAAGGTACCTTTATTTACCGGGGTAAGCAAGAAGGGGACAAACCGCCATCAGGGCAACCGTAATCCAGTCTGGAGTGTTGATCCATATGAAATAAAAAAAATTAGTAAAAATGAAATCCGCCCTTGTATTATTTACGAGGAAACTGACACAACAAAACAACCCAGCTCCTCAAAGATCTTTGGTAAAAGAAGAACTGCAGATAATCCCACCAGACACAGTTTCCGCATTAATTGAAATTTATGGTTCTCCAATGCCCCAATTGCATATGAAAAACTCTGGATTAACAAACACACTTTTGTGTTTGTTCTATCTAATGACTTCTTTGTTTCAAACTGTGTGTTGTTGATCTCATGTAGATTAGGATCGCAGTTTTACGTTGTCATGATGGAAAGTACTTATTGACAAACAATGCTTCTTTGTAGTTTAGTCATGTTATATGTTTGACTGCACAACACTGCGAGATATTCCTTTTGCTTTCTTAATGATCTCCTCCTGCTCGAAAATACTGTACATTTTTTACCTTAACCGAACCAAACTCCTTAATCCACTTTCCAGATAATTCAATCCTTCATCCTTTCCTAAAAACCTTATGTTTAGTAATTGAATTTCAAAGGCATTCTTTAGGTAATCGGATGTGACATAGCATCCTGCATGCCCTTTAGCTACTTCTAATTCAGTCCCTTATAGATGTCTTCAGTAGGAACATCAATAACTAAACTGTCTGTATCTGGTGTAAGACTCTGGACTCCTGGATACGAGGTTTGAAGTAGTCATAAAGAAATTCTAACATCAAAATCTTTGATAATCTAAAACAGAAACCCCAATAAATACGGGTTGATCCAATTTGACTTTCTTTTTTCATCCATTATGTCAAAAAGCTGATCATGAAATTCTTCTAAAGTCCTGATAATTTGGTTTTGAAGTCAACCTTAATTTGCTTCGTTTCTCCTTAGTGACAATCGACATCTTACGCTTGTGCGGATTCTCCATAGTCCTTTCCGAAAGCA
Organism: Conus ventricosus; assembly: GCA_018398815.1. Lineage (NCBI taxonomy): Eukaryota > Metazoa > Mollusca > Gastropoda > Neogastropoda > Conidae > Conus > Conus ventricosus. The sequence goes on along the minus strand of JAFLJL010007647.1, from coordinate 2,017 downwards.
GCTGTTGTTCATCAAGCTTGAAAGAAGTCCCCTTTTTCTGAAGCATCTGAGGATTTAGTTCTGATATCAGTGTTCCTTCATGATGTAGGGTTTCATGACTTGTTCTTGATCAAAAGCAATTATACTGATAACTGCAGTCAACTTCAAACATGTCTTAATAAAATTGTAGAAGTCTGTAATGACAAACATAATTTTTTTTGCCGCGAAGATTAGGCACAAGTTTAGGCGGCTCTCTTGGATTCATCTTTAGACTTTCTGCTGCTAATGGGTAGTCATTATGCAGGTCATGGAGTTCATGAGGATATTCTAAATCAACTTCTAGAATGAAATCACGCTGCTGATCAGGCGTTAAACTGCCCAACCACTTTAATGCCTTTTGAATATTATTCGTACCTGTGTACATTTCAAAGTTGCGTAGTGGAAGTGATTGCGCCATTGCCCATCCATACAGATTGTTTGCATCTAAATACATGAGATAGTTAGACCTTTTACTTGGATCATAGTCGTCCAAGTATTTGTTGTTTGCTTTACAGTAATGGTGCGATGCCATACTAATTCCTCCACGCAATCCGTTTTCAATCATCTGAATCATTGGTAGGTCAGACAATAAATCAATCTGTACTCCAGTAAACTTTAAGAAAGCGTCCCAGCTCATCCCGGGCGCAGAATGTAATGCGCGGGATCCAGGCTATAATGTTTCATGCAGGTCTTTCTATAATTTTCAAAATATCTGCCAACAAACATACGTCAGCCATCAAGTATGAGTCATGATAGTCTCCCATCGTTTTTACACTCTAACATCTGCCACGCATCTTGTGCATGCTGGTAATCAGAATCACTGATGTCCTTCCTCTAAGACTAAAAAGAACGCGCCTTTAGGTGGAAGTGTATCTTCATCAAACCTTTCCCAACTGTTCATGTACTCATAAGGGTAAACGCCCTTTCTAACAAGAGTTGAGTCAAAATATTCTTCCGTTATTGGGCAGGACTTTAAGGACATAGCTAGTGACTCTAATGATCCCATCAGGTGTTGCATAGAGTCATAAAAAGACATGTTATTTAAAGTGAAACACATGTACTTTTCTGATGACTGTGCAATGCATGACACCCTGAAGGCGTTGGTTACTGCTTGCAATATAAGATGAGAGTCGTAACCTCGCAAGTTATGAAAGAAGATGGGCAGCTTCCATGTCTTTGGTTCAGACTTAAGTTGAAGATTGCAGTTGTTATGCGCTGCTCCTCGAACTTTCCGCTAATGTGATCATGGTCTCTTACTTTTGGATTGGCTTCCTCACTGAGTTCTAAACCACAAATCCAACAGTGAGTGGCTGAGTCATACTGTTGTTGGTCTTCAGGCGACATTATGATTTCAGATAAATTCAGATTATTAGAACAGTCATTGCGCACTTGCTGCATGCGCTGTAGAAATCTTCTGGCTGCATTTGGTCCTCTGTATAATTCTGGCGTTGAATGAGCGCCATCCGACCTAACAATAATGAAGGCAAATGAACAAATCTGATGATTACTCATTAGGACTGTTTTTCGAAGTTTTTGTGGCGCTGGCCCTTCATAAGGAACAGTAAGCGACTCGAAGTCTGCGTACACTACGTATGGAGAATTTTGCAGTTTTTTCCAGTTCTTAAAACTAACTTTAGATCCGGATGGGGGTGTAATTAGTTCTGTATTACAGTCAACTGGGCCGATACAATGTTTTTTATGTTCGCTCGCTGCTTTAACGGATGGAATTCTTGCTAAACATTTTCTACAGAATTCTTGTTTGTTAGTGTTTTTTGCAGTATGCGCTAATAATCTACTCATTGTGCGTATCAATGTGTAATGTGGTAGCCCTGCTGGCGAAAGCATCAGTAGTAAGTCAACATGGCTTTTGTCTGGATCACCTATTGTTGGGCTGTCTTTAGACACTCTAATAGGCACCAAATTTGTTTCCTCATCCCATGTGTATACATAACAGTTATTGGTTTGTTTTGTTCTTCAAACTGATTAATGATCCGGCAAC
>JAFLJL010007646.1:0-2500 GCA_018398815.1 Conus ventricosus | reverse complement strand
CTTTGGGTGAGGCAAGGGCTGTTTGCATATCATGTTTATCAACGTCTACCACACATCTGAAATATGCACGAATGAAACAATACACCGCGTTTGTCACCGGCCGTAATTTCGTGAAGGGTCGTTGAGGTCTCGAGAACACACACACACACACACACAACACACACACCACACACACACACACACACACACACACACCTACGCTAAGGGGAAAAAAAGCAAAAGTCATATCGGATATCGTATCGCCATTCTTGTCGCCATCCTGTTCTAGTCCGACGTGGGTTACTGGAGTACTGTTTTCCGGCTCTTACTCTTTGTCTGTCGTACGGGATTATCAGCAGTAGTCGTTCTCCAATCATAGGTCTGTTCCGTTAACTGCCCAAGACAAGTACTGCTGTGGGTGGGCAAACAGTGTTTCCGCTCCCCGATGAGTCCCTTTTTCAACACGTTGTTTGTCATGTCAACACGGGTCGACAGGTACGCGGGGTGGTGTTGGGGCGGGGGGTGGGGGGGGGGAGATAGGGGTGGCGAAGTGGGCAAAATGGGGTGGCGGAGTGGGGAAGGGGTGGGGGAAGTGGGGCACACACAGACGCAGAAAGGTACGTTGACTTTTTATTTTCTTCAGAAAAAAAAAAAAAAGAGTAAGGGCAGTGATGTAAAATCACATTGTCTTTTTATTTATTCTTGTTGAATGCTTGACTGTATGAAGTATTCGCTGTAAGGCATGAGGATTACGAGGGAGGGAGGGAGAGAGAGAGCAGACAGAAGAGAGAGAGAGGAGAGAGAGAGAGAGAGTGAGAGAGAGAGAGAGAGAGAGAGAGAGAGAGAGAGAACGTTACATTGCATCTTGAGAAACAAAATTACAAGCGCAATTCACAACATCAGTTGTTTCACCCAAAAGAAAAAAGCAAACAAACAACAAACAATATCAAATATGCAATAAAAAAGAGCAAATAATACAACGTAAGGAGATTAGGAACGGGCAGAGACAAAGAGACCAGAGAAATACTGAGAGCCAGGAAATTTTGACTTGCCAAGAAGAAAAAAAAAAGAACAAAAATTGCAAATTCCAAAGCTTTTTGTGTGTTTCTTTTTAACAGCCTGATAAACGGCAACATCCTGACTCAAACGTTCGACAGGTGCGCGCGCCTTGATATCACCCAGATCGCTTGAACCCCCTGAGGTCAGCGCCGTTATGTAGGTAAAAACCCATGACTCACCTTCCCCCTGATAATCGATTCTGTGCAGCTTGCCATGTTGTTTCACACTGCGCTGTCTTTTCGGGAGGCGAAGATCGGGAAGGAAGAAGAAGAAGAAGGATTGGTGGGGAGGGGGGGGGGGGGGGGGGAGGGGAAGGGAGTGGGGGGGGGGAGATGGTGGGGGGGGGGGGGGAGGGATTACAAAGGGAACTAATTTTGTGGACTACTGTGTTAATTAATGCAGGGGGCGGGGGCGGGGAAGCACGCAATTTTCTTGACCCCTTTCAAAAGAGATCATATTACTGGTGTAGGTTTACACATTTACTTAAAACGGGACAAGCGTGCACGTGCCAATGTACGCAGGAGCGTGGGCATGGGTGTGCACGCACGCGCGCGCGTGTGCGCTAAACACACACACACACACACACACACACACACATACACACACAAAATCAGCAACATTCGGACTCACGTATTATATATACACAGAGAGACACAGAAAGAGAGGGAGACACTTGACACTTTTGACACTTTGATATTTCACTGTCATTACCAAAGGTCTTTTGACAAGGGGGGGTGGGGGGTAACAGAACAATAACATTTCCCTCTTCCTTTCCTGCAAACAAATAGTACACATTCATTCCTAGTGTGTATCAAATCAAAGGTTAACAAAAACAAATAAATTCGTAACATTTCCTTATGTCCTCAGGCACTGGAGTAATGCAGAAAGGTAAAAACAAACAAACAAACAAAAAATAAACAAAAATATAAATAAATAAATAAATCTTAAGACTGACTCGACCATTCACTCAATCAAATGCTGACATTGTATCTTACTGATCTCTTCCACATGCGATGAATGATAACATTCATTCGTATACCTCTTATAATGCATTATCTTAGATTTCACTTTCCTTCATCTGTCTAATTTTCAATGCTTCCGCGATGAATTTCGCAAATAATTTCATTACAAGTTCATCATCTGCACGACAGCGACATTTCGTCTTTTCGCTATATCTAACTGGAAAATGAACAATTTGTCCGCACTTATTATAAGCAGTACAGTGGAACAGAAAGTGTTCTTCGTCATCAATAATGTGTCTACATGCAGGAGAAGGAGATCCTGTGGATGTTTCACATTCAAACCATCTTTTGTTCGCATTAAAACCTAAAGTTCTCAACCTAAATCTTGCGTAATTTATTCTGTGCATTTATCTGTTATGACATTGAGAAACTTTTCAGAATGAAACACACTTTTAAATGAGAAAAACCAGCGATATTTTTCTTTACTTTCCAATCTGAGT
>JAFLJL010007643.1:0-10418 GCA_018398815.1 Conus ventricosus | reverse complement strand
CTCAAATCAAGATGAGCATAACATGTACATGGAAATCAGATTAAAAGCGTAAGTGTATGGCATGTGAACTGTCAGAGTTTTCCTTATTTCTAACTTTGGTTCTCCCATTAATTTTTCAATTGTTGTTTGGACTGCTTGAAGTTTGCCTTTATAAAGTTGCATGTAAAAGTTACACAGCTTTACATTGTGCGCACTATTTCCATGTCCAAATATCTAGCTTTATACAGAAATATTTATTGATGTCATGTTTTGGCTTCAATATATAACCATTTTTTTGTCTTTTGGTCAAAAATGTCTGGGTCAATTCTAGAAAAAATATTACATTTACAGATATTTCCAAAATATTATGTGTAAAAAAAGTTAGAGGTCTGTCTGCTGAGTAACATACAAGGATGAGAACAGCTCCGCCGTTCTCCGCCGTTCTGCGTCTTAAAAAAAAATGTCCGCCGTTTGAAAAAATCTCCGCCGAAAAAAAAAAAAAGCTATCGCGATTTTCTTTGCTCCCAATCTCGGCGAGACGCCTCCGGCGAGATTACTCTAGGCTTATACCCAAATGGGCTGGTTTTTATTCGGTTGACTCGGCCAACCACTGCACATCCGCTTACAGCGCCGATCGACCGAGTGTCATCTGTGATTCATGGCGTCGAACGAAATCGCAAAAAAAAAATATATATATATGTTACAGTAAATTTGTGAAATCAGTAAATTCGTGAATTTCCTGACATTTTCAGTAAATTCATGAACTTACTGTTTCACTCAGGGAATTCAGGAATACCTGAAAATTCCAGGCAATTCACGAATTTTCTGATTATTTGGGGTCAGTTTTACACAATTTTACTGAAACACTTATGATCATTCAGTAATATATGTGTAACTTACTGTTTAACTCCGGGAAACGAATTCCCGAAAATTCCAGTGAATTTGTGTAACATTGTTATATACCTTTTGTGTCAGTGCAAAACCTTGAATGTGCCAGAATCAAGCGGATCCATGCAGAAGCTTATGACAATCAAGTGATCCAAGCAGAACGGATGGTAAAGAGAAGCGGGTTGAAGTCAAAGCGGGAGAACCTGGGGATAATGTTGCAGTTCTCATTCCATTAGTCGATCGCGGTCGAGGATATCCCCGAAACATTTTAGGAGTCATTGTAAACAGAGACAGAAACTGCCCTTTACCGAATCGCCGTGAGAGCGGGAAACTTGGCTACTTTTTTAAATCCAAGAAACCAGTTTGATTTTTGTCCAAAAAAGGACTGCTAACCGAGGACAAATTTTTAACCGGGAAAAACCCCGTTACTTAAAGACGTCCCTAGGGAAATTCCCCTCCGACCAAAGTGCCCCTCCGGAGCAACCCATCCCCCTGGGTTAGGGGTTTTTTTTTTTTGAGGGGTATCACACACGGACGGACTTTTCCTATAAACCCCAAAGCCCAACACTCCCCTCTTGGCGATTAATTTTTCCGGATTACTACAATCCCAATTTTTTCCCCAATTTGACGGCTGTCACAGAAAAGGCCGGGGCTAGGGTTTTAACCAGAAACGTCACCCCCGAAAAGAAGAAGAAGAAGAAAAAACCCTTTTAATACAATAGGCAAACTATCTACTCCCCCAAAAAAACCCAAAATTTCCCTTGTCGACCTACCTAAAAAACACAACTCTTTCGCCCCCCTTTCTGATGTTCTTTTGCCTGGCTTTTTTTGCCCTTTTCTGATCTTTTTTGTGGCTTTTAAATTTTGGGGTTTTGAGTTTTTTTTTTTTTGGGGGGGGTTTGGGGTAAAAAAATCTATGAGAAACACAAAGAAGTAACGCCGGGTGGGTTTGTTACTTTTAAATTAACAAAAATTTTAGTTGCAAGTATCATATATAAAGGGGGGCCGGGTGTCACCCATATAAATCGTCTTTTCCCCCAAGCGCTTCACCCTTATAAAAAAACCAAACCCGTTTCGACCGGGCCCCAAGACCACAAAGAAAAGATGGAAGGAGTGGGGCCCCCGGGCCACCACCACCCCCCAACCCTGAACCGCAGCGGGGAGGCTCGAGTGGGGGTTTGAAAATCGGTGATTGGGGCGTCTTGGCCCCGGAAAAAAAGGGGCCCAAATTCATTTGGGGATCATTTTGGTAAAAAACTCGAACCTGCAAAAACGCCTCATGCAAAAACCCAAACAATAAACAGCTTTTTCCAAATCGCTGCCCGAAGGGGGAAAACGAGAAGACTTTGGAAGCTTTTCCCGTTTTTTTCAGCGCGAATGCCTTTTTTTGGGGGGAAGCATTTTCACGAATCGCGGGCGACAGCTCATCAAAAACTCAGTCCGCCTTTCCTAACGTCACTAAAATTATTTTCCCGGCACATTTCCCTGTATCCCTTTACGGAGGGTTTAAAAAAACTGGGTGACAATTTCCAACGGGGAACGGAAAAAGGCCCTTTAAACAAAAGGGGCCCCGCCAGAAGGATAATAAAAAGGGGATGTCTTTAAAATCCGATTGATAAATCTCACAAAAATCCCCAGAAGTTTGGGCAAAACAAAAGCCCCCTTTAAAACGTGTACCGAGAGCTCGGTATCCTAACACAAAAATGCGGGGGAACAAACTCGCGCTAAAAAGGTTCTCGGGGGTAGACTACCAATAAGCAGCCAGCAGCAGCTTTTTTGGGGGGGGGGATGCTTTTTTCGTTTTTTTTTTTTCCTTTTTCTTATTAAAACCCCCTTTTGTCGTTTTGGTTTTTTCCCTCGAATGGAAAAACGCTTTTTCGTGAATGAACCCCTGTGGTGTGTGTTTTTTTTAAAAAAAATATTATTCTTTGTTGGGGGGTTTTTTTTTTTTTTTTTCCCCCTATTTTTTTAAACCATTTGGGAATTTTTGATTTTGTACATTTTTGCATTAAGGGAAAATTTGGGTTGCGAATTATTTTGACTCGCCCCCCAAAAGAGACTTAAATTTAAAAAAATCTCGTACATCACCCCGGCTTCATGGGAAAAACCCCGAGTGCGCCAGCCACCACCAAGGGGAGGGGAAAATAAACCCTTTGCCTCATCAAATTCTTTGTTTTTTTGGGTTTTGTTTTTTGTTGTTGGGTCTTCTTTAAAGAAACCCCCAAACTTCCTTTTTAAGAACAAATTTTAAGGGGGAAAATTTAAAATTGGGTATGAACGGTGGTGGTTTCAAATGGGGGAAAGGGTTATTCAGTTTTGGGGCGTTATTTTAAAACCCCAGTGGCCACATTCTCCCCCCTTTTTATAATGGGGGTGGGGGAATTCGTTCTTCCCCCTCTCTCTCCTCGCCCCAATTTTTACTGACTCTTTACTAAAAGGGAAGGAGGAGTTCTTTATAGTTTTAGGGGTTTTCCGGGGGAGAAAAAAAACCCCAATTTTTAAAATCAAAACAAAACAGCGGGCAGCATACTTTTTCAGGGGGAAATTTTTTTTTTTGTTTTGTGTCGAAAAGTATATCTTTTTTGTTGGGGTTTTTAAAAAACCCTTATATTTCCCCATATTCTTCCCTTTGGGGTGTTTTTGGTCCACTTCATACGACCTCCCCCCCCCCCCCCCCCCCCCCCCCCCCCCCCCCTAAAAAGTAAAGAAAATTGTTTTCTTTTTTTTGTTTTCGGGACTGCAAGGGTTTGGGGTGTGTGGGGGGCCCTTGAGACCCCTTTCCCACCCCCCTTTTTTCATATTTATACTACTACTACAAGAAAAGTAAGAAAAGGGGAGCGTCTGCTGTCGGGCCCTTTTTTTCCTAAAAAGAAATAAATGAGTCATCATCGGATGTCTTCTCTTTTCGAGGAATGGATTTCCCCAACCCTTGGTTTTTTTTTTTCCTTTTTTGATAAAATTTCGCTCAGTTTAAAATTGTGGGAAATTTTTACTATCCTAAGGAAAAATGGGTTTTTTTTTTTGGGACGCGGGTACCATCGGCAGGGGGAAACTGTCCTCCGGGGATGCGGCCCCCCCCGACCATTTTAAAACAAGTTAAAACAGCCCAAGAAAAAGAAGAAGAAGAACATTAGCAACGCCTGTGGCTCAAGCAACTCATTCTAAACCCTTTTCCCGCATTTTTCCGCTTTTTAAAGGGGATTTGGGTTGTAGTAATCCTACGATAAACCCCCCTTTTAAACAATCAAGAAAAAAAAAGGATCACCCCCCGCCCGTCTTCGATATGGTTTTTTTTTTTTTGGTTAATTTTGCTAACCCTTTTAAAGCTAAAATTTAACTTTGAAGCAACGAGAGGGGGGTATAAATAGGGGGTTGTTTGAAAATGTAAAAAAAGAAAGGGGAAAAAAAACCTTTTTGTGCCCGCCCTTGCAGAACTGGACAGGGCAGCAATTTTTTTCCCTTTGGAGGGGGGAAAAAACCACAGGCGGGGGGGTGCCTCTGCCCACGTCTCGTTTGGGTCTAGAAACATTCCCGGGAGCTCGGTTGCTAAAGGATTTTCCAGATGCTTCCCCTGTCGGGAACCGGGTTTTATCTGGGAAGCGTTTGAAAAAGGGTTTTCAACTCTCGTCCCATGTTTTAAACCCCTCCGTGTGGGGGGAAACATCAGCACCCCGGAAAACCCATACAAAAAGGTACCCGTTTTTAAAATGGCGTTTCAAAGGGCCGCTGGTCGTGCGAAAGTGACAAATTCATGATCAAGAAATTTATAAGTATTTACAGAATGTAAACGGGCTACTTTAAAAATTTGGGTTTTTTAAAACTTTCGTTTTCAACGCGAGAGGCTTCCCCGGGAAAAAAAAACCTTTCAAAGGGCGGTCTTTCTGGGGGGTTTCAAACGGGTCCAAAAACCCGGGCCCGCCCAACTCCCCCCGCTGCTCGTGGTAAACGATCTCCGGGCAAACAGTAAACTAAATTTCTGCACCACTCATCCTGAAACGAGGGCCATCAAGTTAAAACCGTTCTTGAAAAAAGGGTGAAAGTTATAGACGCTATCTGCAAACCTACTGGCGACGAAATTTCCCGGGCCTTTTTGGACAAACAGCGAAGGTATTTTTTTGTTGTGCCTCTGAAGAAGGGGGAACACGCGCACACAACACACACACAACCGCGCGCGCGCCGCTGTTGTTTTTTTTTTTTTCCCCTTTGGGTTTTCCCTTCCATTGTTGTTTCAGTTTAAAATTCCGAGGGAAGGCCCTGGGCGGGTGTGTGAAAAAATTTTTATTAAATTTTCCCCCCCCACCCCCCCCTATGAAAATTTATGGCCCAAAACAACAATGAGGAGGACTGATTTTTCCCCTTTCTTCTTTTGGGATAAAAAATTTTGTGAAATTTCAAACGAGGGACGACGATGACGCCCGGAAAACGATGAAAAAGAAACCAAAATTTTTGGGACGATTATCACCACGATGGCTCCCCAGAAATCGTCAACACCAAATTATCACGCCCGGGGTTTGCCCCTGGAATCCCGGCCGGGGTGACTTTAAAAATTTCTCTTTCGGGAAAAACTTCGGGGGGAAGGGGGCCGGGAATTTGGGTTTAAACAACGAAGCGAGTATCGGGGAAATCTTGCAAATAGGGGTGTAACGGCTGAGACTTTTCCACTTCGGGGGGAAAAAAGAACCGCTATTACGGTTTCTAGTCCACAGAGGAAAAAAAGAAGAAAAAAAAACGGTGGTGGGGGGCTGCCCCCCTGTCAGCGAGAAGAGGGGGGGAAAAAACTTTTCTTTCTCTTTTTTCCCGTCAAAGTCATCTCCCGGGACATTCCTGTTTTTTTGTCATTTACTTTTGGTACTGTCGCTAGCTGGGGGGAAACCACACCGCGCCGCAGCCCTGTACCCCGGGATCAAATGATGTTTAAAGAGTCTTTTCTTTCCCCTTTCCCGACCCTCCCCCCCGCTTTTAATGGGAAACTCCTTTGCCCATTTCGAAATGAAACCGTTTGGGGGTGACGCTTTTTACATTTTTCCGATCGATTTTTCGATGGAAAAGGGAAAATTTTGGTGCTGCCCGGGTTTGTCTAAACCCCAAAAAAAAAGTGAAACGGAAAAAAGAAAACGCCCGATCCCGTTTTTTGCCGAGGGTGGCAGTTCCGGACTTCTAAAGAAGACAAAAAAACACTAAGATCATTCGCCTTTCTGTCCCGCAGTGTACCCGCTTTTTTCTTTCCCGTTCCCGCCCACTTTAAATTTTTTTGGTTTTTATTTCCATTCTTATTTCCCCTTTTATGACTACTATAACGTACAATTTGTGCGTTTCCACGGGAAACAAAAAAAAAAATACGATCGTCGTTTCCCCAGGGAAAAACACGCACTGGTTTCCCTCCTAACGTCCCAAATGGTCGCCGCGTGTAGTACACATGAAGGAAACCAAAAAAAATACTACTGAAGAAGAAAAGCGGCGGGCGTGATTTAAACTTACGCGCCCCTGGATTTTTTTAACCACCACCACCACTATTTTCGGTTTGGGTTCGGAATCAAAAAAACTGGAAGAGGGGACCTGTTTTTTAAACGACAACGACAAAAAAAGAAAATGAAAGAAAACTTTTTTGAAAGCAGCAAACTTTTTTTCCCCCCCTTTTACAGAAACGTTAATACTCAAATAATTTAAAATTTCCAGTCCCAAAGTTGTTGAAGCCCCGGGAAAATGGGTTTAAACTTTTTTCAAAAATTTTTCTTGAAAAACGGCCAGATACGCCCTATGTTTTTTGAAAAAAATATTGACCCCGCGTTGTTTTAAACCACGCATGTTCTTTTTTTGCGAAATAAAGACCCAAAAAAAAATTTTTTCGCAAAACTTTCAATTTTTGGAAGGCTAAAATGGCCTAACGTGCCCAAACCCATATTTATGAAGCATATGAAGAAGAAAAAAATAAAACAGGCCAAACACCCCTCTCCCCGTTTTTTTTTTTCTCTCAGTTTATCCAACTAGAGGGCGCCTGTTTCAAACTAACAAAATCTACAAAAAAGTCCCAAAGCAAAATTTTCTTTTTTTTCCCCCCACTAACAGAATCCCTTAAAACTTTGGAATAATAATTTGCCAGTCAATGACACAAACTGTTTGAAAAAATTTTAAACGCCGGGTGTTTCGAACAAAAAATGGACCTTTCCCCCCGACTTTTGCTTTGCGAAATAAGGGCCAAACACTTTTTCCCCGCGAACCAGAAAAACATCTTACATTGAGGGGGGCGAAAATGCCATGCCACCGATATGAACGATAAGACATTTAGCAAAAAAAAAGAAAAAAAAGGGGGTAAAAAACACTCCCCGTCTTATTCTTCTGATTCGATCTTGTTGCGAAAAATAGCAAAAAATTCCCTCCTCTTCTGCAGGAATTTGCTGCTGCTGGGAAAAAAGAACTTGTTTTTAGGACAAGGAAACCAAACCATCCACATTTAGAAGGCTGAAAAAGCCTAACGTGCCCCCGATATGGGTTTTGAAAAAGATATGAGGAAAAGAAAAACAAACAAGGGGGAAACACACACCCCCCCCGTCTTCTTCTTCCCACTTTGGGGCGATCTTTCCCAAAAAAAGAGACGCCTGTTCAAACAAAAAAAATTGACTTAAAAAGTCAAAAGCAAACTTTTCCCTTTTTCCCCCCCCCCCCCACTACCCGAATTGTTTTAAAACTCGGGAAAAAAACTTGCCCGTCAGAGCACAAACTGTTCAGAACTTTTCACGCCCGGGGGTTTTCAAAAAAAAAATATGGAAAGGCTAAAAAAAGCCTAACGTGCCCCCCGATTTTACGAAAAAGGGTAAAGGAAAAAGATGTAGCACAAAAACCCCCTCTTCTTCTAAAATCAGGTCGATCTTTAAAATAGAGGGGCCTGTTTTAAACAAAAAAAATTGACTAAAAAAGTCAAAAAAAAAAAAAAAACTTTTTTTTTTTTTCCCCCCCCTAACAGAATCGTTTAAAACTCGGAAAAAAAACTTGCCAGGCAGAGCACAAAATGTTTTAGGGCTTGGGCCTCGGGGTTTTTTAAACAAATATTGACTCGTGGGGTTTTTGTGGGGTGCCTTTTTAAAGAGCTTAAAACCAAACACACTTCTCGCGCTAAAACCAGAAAACAATTTTTCATTGAAAGGCGGAAAAAGCCATGCCAAACCCATATGATCGATATGACATGAGGAAGAAAAAAAAAGGGGGGTAACACACTCCCCGTCTTCTTCTTCTGAGTTCGAAACTTGTTTCGAAAAATAGCATAATTCTTTCCTCTTTTGGCGAGGGAAATTTGCTGCTTTGGGGGTTTTAAAAAGAACTTTTTTCTAGGGCAAAGGAAAAAACCCAAAACCCTCCCCATTGAGAAGGTGAAAAAGCCCAACGTGCCCCGAAATGTTATGAAATATTGAGGGAAAGGAAAAAAAACAAGGTAGCACACTCTCTCCCCCCTCTTTTTCTTCAAAATCAGGGGGCCCATCTTTAACAAGAGAGCGCCCGTTCAAACAACAAAATTTTACTAAAACGTTTAAAAACAAAAATTTTTCTTCCCCCCCCCCCCCCCCTCCCCCCCCCAAAAAGAATTTTTAATACTCGGGAAAAATTTTAAATTGCCAGTCAGAGCACAAAAAGTTCAGGGAAATTGTCCCCTCCGGGGTGTTTCAAACAAATTTTTTGACTCGTGTGTGCTTTATGTCTGCTTTTTACGGGAAAAAGACCAAAAAACTACTTCTCGCGCTAAAAACCCTAAATCATCTTACTTTTATGGGCTGAAAAAGCCTAAAATGGGGGCCCCCATATGTTATGAAAGGAGAAAAAAGAAACGTAGCACACCCCCCCCCCCTCTTATTCTTCCCGAGTTTGATCTTTTTGCGATTTATAGCATAAATTCTCTTTCTTCCCGCAGGAATTTACCCGCCTGGCTGTAAAAATGAACTTTTTCTAGGACAAGGAAACCAAACCATCCAAAATTGGGGGAAAGGCTGGAAAAAGCCTAATTCCCCCGATATGTTTTTGAAATGATATGAGGGGGAGAAAAAAAAAGGGAGCCACCTTTTTCCCCGACTTCTTTTTCTACTCAGGGGCGATCTTTTAAAAGAGGGGGGGCCCCGTTCAAACTAAACAAAATTTTTCTAAAACGTCAAAAGTAAACTTTTTTTTTTTTTCCCCTCACTAACAGAATCGTTAATACTTGGAAAATAACTTGCCAGTCAGTCAATGACAACAAACTGTTCAGAACTGTCTTTCAAACAAATATTGACTCGTGTGTGCTTTATGTGTTGTGCTTTATGCGAGAATAAGACCAAACACTACTTCTCGCGCAAAAACCGTAAATCACTTACATGAGAAGCAAAAAGGGCTAATATCCACCGAAATGATGATGATGACTGTAAATAGGGTCATTTTCGACTTAAAATTTGTATCTGTTTGAGCGTGTTCAACTTTCTCTTGAAAAAAAATCCTCACAGACACCGTGTGTGTGTTGTGTGTGTGTGCGCGTGTGTGGGTGTGTGTGTGGTGGTGGTGTGGTGGGGTGTGTGTGTGTGTTTTTGTGTGTGTGTGTGTGTGTGTTGTGGTGTGTGCTGTTAGAAGATATTTTCGTTCAGGAATTATTATTAGGCGTCTCCTATGACCTCCTCTATAATGACGACCTCCTTTTCTTCTTGATAATAACTCGAATAAAGATGAGATGATATGATGATGAATGATTATGATGATGATGATGAGTATGAGTAAGTAGTGGGCTCCTTTTTTTATACTACTACTTCTACTACTACTACTTATCAAATTGTTTTTTGTTTGTCCCGGAAAGGTGATGATTGGTAGCTTTCTCATCCGGGAACGAATCGGTACTTGACAAAACTCTAGAGAGCATCACGTCATGAAATGGGCTTTTTACTTTTCGGGGATTAAGAGGTAATTTCCCGGACTTATAGTGGTGGCTTGATTGGCTCTGTAAGACGACCTCCTCATCTTCTTGATAATTACTCGAATGATTTATGTGAGATGATGATGATGATGATGAGTATGAGAGTAAGTATGGGCTCCTTCTTCGTTTTACTACTACTACTAAAACTACTTATCAACTTGTTTTTGTTTGTCCCCCATGATGGTGATATGGTAGCTTTCTCATGATACGGGGTTTTTACTTGTAATTCCTGGGCTTATTAGCATGGCTGGATTAGGGGTCGATATGACGACCTCCTCTTTTTCTTGGTAAAACTCGAATTGATGAAGAAGAGAATGATTTAAATAGTGGGCTTCTTCTTTTGCTACTACTACTATATTGTTTTTTGGTTTGTCCCCATGATGGTGATGATTGGTAGCTTTCTCAGATACGGGCTTTTTACTTTAGGAATTCCGAACTTATTTTTGTTAGCTGGTGGGTGGCTTAGTATATATTGGGCCCTACCCTCGAGTGGGGGGGGTAGACTCGGTAGTCGCGGGCGTGGTCGGATCGTTAAGCTTCTTCCTTTTTTTAAAAACCGAGCTGCAAAAAATTCGAATTAAAAAAAAAATTAAAAAACGGATATAAAAAAGGAGTGCTTAAAACTTTT
>JAFLJL010007640.1:0-10243 GCA_018398815.1 Conus ventricosus | reverse complement strand
CCCACATACGACTGTCACATTCACCCACTGGATTTCGTAGATTGCCCTGATTGGTCCAGTTGTCTATTGTCTTTCGGGCCACAAGCTTGCTCCTGATGGTGTGCATGGCTTGGCATGTACCCCACACCGTTTTTCCTGATCTTACGTGAACGGGCTTCTGTGACACCTCGGACATAGGGGATGGTGACTTGTCCAAGGCGGAGACTCGGGTTGTTGGTGGAGGGGTGGGGAGAGATCTTCTTGCTCCCTGGAGTGTCCCAGGCCCACTTTAGGTACCCTGAACGCTGAGCACTTCTTGGAGGTGGTGGAGTTCCTCCTCGCGGTTCATCTGTGCAGAACAGATGGTGTTGCTCGGTGACGAAGAGTCCTGATCACCCCAGTTTGTGTTCCAATGGTTGATGGCTGTCACACTGGAGGTACTGATCTGTGTGTAGGCTTTCGGTACACTTTGAAGGATAGGGAGTCACCCTCTCTGGTGATCCGGGTGTCCAACATGGCGATACTGCCGTTTTCCTCTACCTCACGGGTGAATTTGATGGCGGGGTTCTGGTTGTTCAGATGGCTTAAGAAATTCTCCACCACCTCTTTCTTCAGCAGAGCCATAGTTTCGTCCATGTAGCATCCCCAGTAACGTAGGGGGGTGGGGGGTGGAAGGAGGACAACGCCTTCTGCTCAAAGTCCTCCATGAAGAGGTTGGCGACGACAGGGCTCACTGGCGACCCCATGGCGGCGCCCTGAGTTTGTTGATAGCACTCCCCTTCGTGAGTGAAGCATGTAATTGTGAGGCAGCACGTGAGGAGCTCACATACTTGGTCTGGTGCGAGGGGGGTCTTGTGGAAGGGTGCTGTCTGACTCCAGTCTGTGTCTGGTGATCTCAACGCTTTCCGTAGATGCAAAATCTGTTGTAATCGCTCAAGACTGGTAAACTGAGAGAGAGAGAGAGAGAGAGAGAGAGAGAGAGAGAGAGAGAGAGAGAGAGAGAGAGATGTCGAATTTATTCTTATAAAGATGAAAAAAAAAAAAAAGCATTTGAACTCTAAAGTAATGAAAATATAATTTCATGCACCCCAGAAGTGTTGCATTAACTGCGTTTAAAGAGGCAAACACACACACACACACACACACACACACACACACACGCGCGCGCGGGACGCCGCACCACGCACGCTTGCGGGCAGGCAGGCACGCGCGTGCGCGTGCACGCACGCACGCACGCACACACACACTTATGATTTACATTAATGAATTAGAGTAGACGGAAAATCGCTCCCTTTCCTTCTCACTTCCCGGCCCCCCGTTCCATCACCCCCTTTACGTTGGACCAGGAGAGAGAGAGAGGGGGGGTAGGGGGGGGGGGGGAAGAGGGAGTGAGAGAGAGACTACTTCCACAACAGCTTCTGTAAGACTTTTGCACAGAACTATGATCCGTACAGATTCGCGAGGATACTTACGTTAAATTATAGCAGTCTAGGAAGAAGAAAAAACATTATAAAAGAATATAACAAAATAAAACAAAAAGTAGGTAGTAGCCGTAAGGGGAAGCCGACTAGAGGCAAACAAGTCCATTGTCATTGATAACAAAACAAAACTCAGCATAGATTTTGTTTACAGATGAAAGAGCGGGGTGTCATGAACTGTGCCCAGGTCCTGGTCGTTTGATATGCATTGGTATTTAGAACAGTATATCGACGGAAAATAGAAAGTACTTATAAGGACATAGACTGTCACGGACAAAAATAGAAAAACCGAATTCGTGGTCAGTCGCCAGCCAGTTCAATCGGACATAAGTCCAAACCCAAACATTCTGGTCTCCAGGCAGACGACTTCGTGTCGCGTCAGCCAATTAGGCACAGTGAATAGGCTATTTTTAGTCCTCACGAAGACAGCACTGTCCAGCAGACAGACTAAGTGGCTGGACCGACGTCTCAATAGGTCTGGCCAGGCGGGTCTCGGCGCCTGGGTCAGACTAAGACAGCCAATTTGCAGGACCAGCGGCCGACAGTTAAGTCAGACGTCGCCGGTTGAAGTAGGAAGGGGGAAGGTATTGGTGGTGGGGGTAAAATCAAGCTAATTAATTAAATGACCCATTGACCACCACAGAGAGCAAGGCCAGTAGATGTGACTGTGACGATTTGAACGTCCAATGGAATTAGAAGGGAGGTAACCTTTTACAAGGCGGGAAAAATTCTGACCAATGGTACTCACCCTTTGACAGATGGGAACGGGATAAGAAAGTGAGGGAGTGAGAGAGGGGAGAACAAGGAAGAGAAAGAAGAACCAGAGAGAGAGGAAGAGGTTCTGGGAGTAGGCTCTCGCCTACAGGAAAGCAGAGAGATGAGGGAGGAGTGAAGAGAACCGAGTTGAAGCATTAGCACCAGATAGAGTCTGCAGAGGAAGGACTAAGGAGAGATGTGAGAGAGAGAGTTGCTAACTGATGAAGAGAAAAAAAGAAAAAGAAAAGAAAGAAAAGCAACCATGTCCATTTGATAGAGCAGACTAGAAGAGAGAGAGAGAGAGTGCAATGCGTTAATGCAGGAAGAAAGGAAGGAAACAGATCGATGTCTGGTAGTCACTGTTCAATCTGAACCGGGTTCGACCTCATACCTGGCAGCGCCACTTTCATCAGCAGTCCAACCTGACCAACGCCAGCGGTCTAACCTGACCAGTGCCAGCAGTCTAACCTGACCAGTGCCAGCGTCCAACCTGACCAGTGCCAGCAGTTGTGTCGTGACTGGTGTTTGTGAAAGTGACAGTGAAAAGAAAAGAAAAAAAAAGAAGAAAAGGAAAGACAGTGATTCGTGAATAGTTTAAGATCACCTGGCCAGGTAAAGTGAAAAATCTATTTATACCCGGGTTAGTTATGATGATTTAGACAAATGGTTTTGTGAAGTTCAAGAAAAGAGAGAATGTTTTATTTTGTTGACTCCATGCGCATTGATGTTTTTTTTCCATGATTATGCGTAGTAAAGTTATAGACTTTACTAGTGGTTTGATTTGACGAATGCATGATATATGAATGAGATTGTAAGCAAGCTGTGAGTGTGTTTGGGCTGTGCGCTAGTCCTTCCTCCACTGACATACCCCGAGGTTGACAATTTATTGGCGAGCCTGCCAGGATATTCTGGCCCATTTATTATAATTGTTCAACTTCTCAGAGAGGAAGCTGGGTGGGATTCAAGTATTGTAATCCTAAGACAAGGTAGTGTCTTACTGTATGTTTCCAAGATAGTTAAATACTAGGCTTGGCATTGCTTCCAAGATAGTTAACACTAGGCTTGGCATTTCAGCCCCAGAGTACTTATTTCGCACAGATTGCCTATAATTCGCTCTCATAGTTGGGTCAGGCGCCAGGCGTCTTATAAAAACTAATTACGTTGTCCCAAGCTAATATTATCATTCATAGGATTGTGCTATTACGTCACTCGTGTCGGTAACCACCAGTTTTGGCTGTCGTAGTAATAAAATCTTGTTCAAAAAAAAAAAAAAAAGGATATAATGGCGGAAGAAAAGAACACCCCTATTGAACAACTTGTGAGCGTCGCTCGTGATTTAGGCTACTCGGGAGAAGAGTTGCGAGCATTCGTTGAAACCCAACAAAAGATGGAAAGAGATGAGCGAGCGGAAAGACGACGTTCGCAGTAGAAATAGCATTAGCAGAGCAGGAAAGTACTAAAGCTAGCGAAACGCAGGAACAGAAAGACTAAGGAAACGCAGGAAACAGAAAGATTAAGGATTCAATTAGAGTTAGAGAGAGTGAGAATACAGAGGGAGACCACCGATGATGGTAGTTCAGTTTCCAGTGACCCTGTGCGCAGTTATGCCCCCCGACCAAAGTTACCAAAATTCTCTGAAGGAACAGATTCGATTGATGCGTACATCAGTCGTTTTGAAAACGTTTGCTACTAGTCAGGGTTGGCCTTCAGAAGAGTGGGCAGTCATTTTGTCAGCGCTATTGACGGGTAAGGCATTACAGATTTTCACTGCGTTACCAGCAGACCAACAATCTGATTTTGGTGCTGTGAAGGAGTCTTTGATGAAAGGATTTGACCTCACAGAGAAGGGTTCAGAAAGAAATTTCGATCAGCTAGATTACAAGCAGGTGAAACGTACACTCAGTTTGGTGCACGTTTAGATCACTATTTTGAGAAGTGGTTAGAGTTGAGTGGTACGAGAAAGGAGTTCGCTGAATTGAAAGAGCTGGTTATGAAAGAACAGATTTTGTCAGGTTGCAGTCCAGAGTTAACTATACACTTGAAAGAGAGACAGCCAGAGACAGCAGGGGAGTTGCTGAAGTTAGCAAAGGTGTATAGGGAGGCACGTTTGGGCACTAAGTGCAGGAGAAACAGGTGCCAGGCACAGGTGAGAAGAGTGCAAGAAGACTAGAGGAGTTTGCTGCAAAGTCTGCAAACCCAGTGGTGGGGCAGAAAGGAGGACAAAGGGACAATAGGTGTTTCATTTGTCACAAGAAGGGACATGTGGCGAGGGAATGTCGCATGAGGTTCCAGAAGGCAGCAGCCTTGCAAGAGGTTGATAAGGGTCGCCAGGGGAAACGACCTGCAGTGGAACCAAAAGGGATCCAATCTGAAGAGGGTGGAGTGCGGCCTATGGCTAGCACTGGACAGCAGTCAGTGTCAGGGATGGAGGGCACTAGGCTGAGTGTGTTCATTACCAGTGGAAGAAGGGTGGATTGGCCAGCAGAGGTGAAAGTGTTACGGACACTGGTTGTTCATGTGGTGTAGTAAGAACAACGCTGGTCGAGGAAGGGGATTTGACAGGGCAAATCCAGACCTGTACTCTAATCGATGGCACTGTGAGGGAGTTCCCAGTTGCTAAGATAGAAGTACGTACCCCTTACTTCTCAGGCGAATTGTCTGCGCTGGTGATGGAGAAACCCTTTATGATTTGATCATTGGAAATATTCCAGGTGCAAGGGATCCAGGGTATCCCGAGTTGTTGACTGCTTCAGGGGCAGCAGTTCAAACACGGAGCAAGAAGGAGGAAAGGTTGATAAACCGTTAGTCGTTCCAGCAAGGAAGTCAGGCATAGATGTGTCGCCTGATGAGTTTAGGGCAGCGCAGGAACAAGACCCTTCGCTCGTGAAGTCTTGGGAGTTGGCAAGAGGTGGAGAGAAACAGGTGGTTAGAGGAGGTGAGACAGAATTTCTGTGAAAAGCGGGTTGTTGTACCGAGTGTTCACCAAGGGGAAGACAGGTAAGGTGACAACTCAGTTAGAGGTACCAGCATGTTATCGTGACACTGTCATGTCAGTGGGTCACGAGTCGCTCATGGCAGGTCATCTGCACCAGCAAAACAGCTGACCGAATCTTTGATGATTTTCATTGGCCAGGGCAATGGCAGACATAAAGCGGCTCTGCATGTCATGTGACGTGTGTCAAAGGTCAGCCACAAGAGGGGTGAAGAGGAAGGCGCCTCTTAAACATCCCCCTTTAATTGACACACCATTCAGGAGAGTGGCTGTTGATCTGATTGGCCCAATCTCACCCTGTTCCAAAGGTGGGCACAGTATGAGACATGGAAGGTTGCAAGGGAAAGTTTGCAGGAGGCTAGGGTCGTTCAGAAGAAGCAATATGACAGGAAGGTGAGGAAGCAATCCCTCAAGGTGGGAGATCAAGTCCTGTTACTGCTTCCCACGGATCACAACAAGCTGCTGATGCATTGGAAAGGACCATTCACCATCACTGAAAAGGTCGATCGGGATTACCGAATTGATGTGAATGGGAAACTAAAACTTTTCCATGCGAATTTTCTCCGCAAATATATTCAGCGTGAGACTCCAGCACAAAGGCGCAGCTGAAAAACAGCAGGGTGCTGCGCTGGGCAATGGCATTGCAGCCCTACAGGTATCGAGTTCAGTACATTCCAGGTCGACAGAATGTAGGAGCTGACTAAGCCGTGTAGTCTAGCAAGCTGCAACTCAGGAAGTCAGTCATATCCGGGGCGCATAGCTACTCTGTAAATAATATGTGTTGATTACAGTGAGATTGAGTGGATATGGGTTCATCCCCATTTGGCTATGGTTCATATTTTCTGTGTGAGACTTGTTCATGTAAATGTAGTTATGTTTGGAGCATACAGTCGCTTGTGTGGTAATGCACTGTTTGCGATAAGTGAGGATGGAGATTCCTCAGTGAGGTGTCATGGATAGTGGTCATATTAGATTGTGCTTTTCATAATAGTTGTGAAGAGAAGATGTGGCAAATCCGCAGGTAGGGGATTGCATAGGTGCGCACAGAGGTTATCAGAAAATGAGTTGAAAAAGAAAGGCAAAAGCGCACGTCAATGATAACCCATTGGGGTGATATTTACGAGTGATACATGCTGATAATTTGTAAACCGTTGTGTAAATAATTTTGCAAAAACTTGCACGTGTAGCTGTGTTGTCAGCAAATTCGGTTGTTGTTTTTTTGTACCGTTGTTTTGAGACAATGCGGAGCATAGTCTTTTGCCAGGGGGAAATTGTCACGGACAAAAATAGAAAAACCGAATTCGTGGTCAGTCGCCAGCCAGTTCAATCGGACATAAGTCCAAACCCAAACATTCTGGTCTCCAGGCAGACGACTTCGGTGTCGCGTCAGCCAATTAGGCACAGCGAATAGGCTATTTTTAGTCCTCACGGAGACAGCACTGTCCAGCAGACAGACTAAGTGGCTGGACCGACGTCTCAATAGGTCTGGCCAGGCGGGTCTCGGCGCCTGGGTCAGACTAAGACAGCCAATTTGCAGGACCAGCGCCGACAGTTTAAGTCAGACGTCGCCGGTTGAAGTAGGAAGGGGGAAGGTATGTGTGGTGGGGGGTAAAATCAAGCTAATTAATTAAATGACCCATTGACCACCACAGAGAGCAAGGCCAGTAGATGTGACTGTGACGATTTGAACGTCCAATGGAATTAGAAGGGAGGTAACCTTTTACAAGGCGGGAAAAATTCTGACCAATGGTACTCACCCTTTGACAGATGGGAACGGGATAAGAAAGTGAGGGGAGTGAGAGAGGGAGAACAAGGGAAGAGAAAGAAGAACCAGAGAGAAAGGAAAGAGGTTCTGGAGTAGGCTCTCGCCTACAGGAAAGCAGAGAGATGAGGGGAGGAGTGAAGAGAACCGAGTTGAAGCATTAGCACCAGATAGAGTCTGCAGAGGAAGGACTAAGGAGAGATGTGAGAGAGAGAGTTGCTAACTGATGAAGAGAAAAAAAAGAAAAAGAAAAAGAAAAGAAAAGCAACCATGTCCATTTGATAGAGCAGACTAGAAGAGAGAGAGAGAGAGAGAGTGCAATGCGTTAATGCAGGAAGAAAGGAAGGAGAACAGATCGATGTCTGGTAGTCACTGTTCAATCTGAACCGGGGTTCGACCTCATACCTGGCAGCGCCACTTTCATCAGCAGTCCAACCTGACCAACGCCAGCGGTCTAACCTGACCAGTGCCAGCAGTCTAACCTGACCAGTGCCAGCGGTCCAACCTGACCAGTGCCAGCAGTTGTGTCGTGACTGGTGTTTTGTGAAGTGACGTGAAAAGAAAAGAAAAAAAAAGAAGAAAAGGAAAGACAGTGATTCGTGAATCACCTGGCCAGGTAAAGTGAAAAATCTATTTATACCCGGGTTAGTTATGATGATTTAGACAAATGGTTTTGTGAAGTTCAAGAAAAGAGAGAATGTTTTATTTTGTTGACTCCATGCGCATTGATGTTTTTTTTTTCCATGATTATGTGTAGTAAAGTTATAGACTTTACTAGTGGTTTGATTTGACGAATGAATGATATATGAATGAGATTGTAAGCAAGCTGTGAGTGTGTTTGGGCTGTGCGCTAGTCCTTCCTCCACTGACATACCCCGAGGTTGACATAGACAAAGTACAGGACAAAACACAATGCATTTCGACCTCTTGGGTCTTCTTCAGGCAAAACCGAATACATTTAGGACAGTGAAAACGAAGAATGAGAAACCACTTATCATTCTGATCTTGCGCCGAATATGAGAAGATAAGTGGCTTCTCGTTCTTCGTTTTCAGTGTCCTGAATGTTGTTTGTTTTTGCCTGAAGAAGACCCAAGAGGTCGAAATGCATTGTGTTTTGTCCTGTGCTTTATTTGTCTATATCCTTGACGGTAACTAACCTCCCTCTCTTTCTAAATTTTGCTTCATTTTCCGCCCTCAGTCACTTCGTTTTGAAAGGAGGCACTTATGCAAGTTTCCTTTGAAACGAAAAGGATTTTCAGTGTTGTTTACTCTCTTGTACCCCGGGCCTCCAAGTCACAGAAACCGTGCAAGTTAGCAAGGAACGCGGTGAACAAATAACACAATTTGACTGGTTTAGCATCACGTGGAGGATGGTCAGCTGTCTCGGAAGACAGACTGGTCAGCAGCAGCAGCATCATATTTTTGTAAACGGATTTGAACGAGAAGATTAACTTTCGTTATGTTTTTGTTTTTAGAAATTCTTTCATCACTCACAGTTTACGTTTGTGTGTGTGTGTGTGTGTGTGTGTGTGTGTGTGTGTGTGTGTGTGTGTGTGTGTGTGTGTGTGTGTGTGTTTGCTTTTTTTTGTTTGTTTTTTACAGAGAGAGGCATAGGCAAAATTTACATTTTTGTGAGTCGACGCGAGGTCGCGGAGATTTTGAAGATTGTGTGGCTTTGTTGAATAACAAAAATAAAATAAAAAGACTTTTGAAAAGTTTGTGTGTAAGTCTGTGAGGACAAGGGCATTTTGTTTGCTAAAAGAATTGTGTTTAAGGCGCTGTTTAAGTCCGGTTTATAAAAGGAAAAAGTTCAAGTGAGTTTATGATGACCCGCGTGGTATTTTGTACTGGACCACGTGTTCCATGACAATAATGATGTGAGACTATAGTAAAAGGTGTCTTATGTCAATGGTGTACAATGTCTTTGTTGATTGAAAAGGGACACTCTCTTCTGTTGGTCCTTCTGCCTGTGTGTCCACGTTGCGCGAGCGAGAGTCTGACACGGTGAGTGCTGTATAAAAACAACAATAATAATAATAACAGTAATAATGATAAATATTAGTATTTGTAATAGTAATAATAATAAAGATAATAATAATCATGACAAAACAACAACAACATAATAATAATGAAAACAACGATGATGATGATGACGATGATGATGATGATGATGATAT
This sequence comes from Conus ventricosus, assembly GCA_018398815.1. Classification (NCBI taxonomy): domain Eukaryota; kingdom Metazoa; phylum Mollusca; class Gastropoda; order Neogastropoda; family Conidae; genus Conus; species Conus ventricosus. The sequence continues at coordinate 1,099 of JAFLJL010007640.1, read as the reverse complement.
GATGATGATGACAGCAAGAACAACAATAAAACAACAATAGTAGCAATAGTTGCAGCAGCAGCAGCAGCAGCAACGACGACGACGACGACGACACGACGACGATTTCTGGCATTTCGAAGCAGACATTGCTTCTTTAACGTGCCTGCTGTCAAGAACTGACAGTTTAGTTGAGGAGAGGTGGGAGGGGAGGGAAAGCTGCCAGAGGATGGAGCCGGGAGGCGGTGGGGGGGGGGAGAGGGAGAGGGGGTAAGGTGTAATGCCAGACATTACAGTGCTATCGTTGGTATCGTCAGAGCTACTGAAACGGTGGTCGTCTCCCGCTGATTCTTTGCTCATCTCCGCCCCCGTGCGCCTCTGCCAGAATCTGACCACTGAGCAAACGGACAGACAGACGTATATAACGCCCAAACCACACACAACACACACACACACACCACACCACACCACACACACACACCACACACACACACACACACACACACACACACCACGTGCGCGCGCGCACTCACACCTCCACAGACAAGCAAGCACGCACGCATGCACGCACGTACACACCACACACACACACACACACACACACACACACACACACACACACACACACACCCCCACACACACACCACACACAACCCCCCCCACACACACACACACACACACTGGCTTTGTTGTTCACTCCTCTTTGGGCCTTCATGCCATAAACGGACAATTTTGTTTGTACAATTAACTATAGGGTTGAAATGTCTGCGAGATCTTTGGAAACATAAACGGGCATACTTGGTGTTGTTTTTTTAGGAAGAGATTTGGAGGAGACCTGCCCACTTTGTTTTCCTTTCTCAGTTTTATTCCCTACTTTTCTATTTCAAATACCTTTCAGACATGATAACCTACTAGTGAAAAAAAAAGAACAACGATATTGAGACACTCTATTTATTATGAAGGAAAAAAAGAAGACACTAACATAAAAATCCTACAATGGAACTGTCGCTCTATTACAAAAAACATATATTACTTAAAGCAATATTTATCATATGAAAATATTCAAGTGTTATTACTACAATCGTTGAATGTAAGCAGTGATAAACTGCCTGTTATACCTGAT
>JAFLJL010007638.1:0-10004 GCA_018398815.1 Conus ventricosus | reverse complement strand
GGGGTTTTTATGAACTTTGTAAATGTGATTGTATATAGAGCATCAAATGTCATTCTTCTCGGTGATTTTAACTGATCTGTTAAAACGCAGCCTGCCTGGGATGCGACCACACACTCTTTGGCTTGGCATCAGCTTATTCATAATCCAACTAGAATCGCAAAGACATCTTCTACATTGCTGGATCATATCTACACGAACAACAAAGCCATGGTATCTAACATAATAGTGGGCAACAAAAGCATAAGCGACACTGTCTCATTTTGTGCACTTGGTCTTGTAAACTTCCAAAGCAACAGAATAAGGGCCACACAACCATTCTAATATCGCTGCTTCAAAAATTTCAGTAAGGATGAATTTTTCCTCGACTTAAGCTTAGCTCCTTTCTATAGTGTACTCAATTACACAGATCCAATGAAGCGTATAATACCTGGTATAATATCTTTCTCTCAATCGTTGATAAACATGCCCCACTTAGAAGAAAAAGGGTAAAAACACAGAGTACTCCCGACTGGCTGACAAAAGACATTATTATAGAAATGGCACTAAGGGATGCACTTAAAACCGCAAAAAAGTAGATGAATATAAAAAGCAGAGAAAACAGAGTATCAGATCTAGTTAGAAAATCAAAATCTGAGCATTTTAGGAAACTGATAAACGCAAACAGGGATACAGCATCATTATGGCGTGCTGTTAATGAAATAATGACAAGTCGAGAAAGAAATCAGATAATACTGCGACTATGTGGTCTGCTAACACTTTCAACAATCATTTCCTTCAGGTAACTGAATCAGTACAACGGCTGCCAGTGTCACATTTTTTAATCGGTATGAACTCCAGCTGTTCTTCAATCGGTTTTGTCAAAAACGATTAAATACTAGAGATTCATTTATCATCCCTTACTTGCTATTAATGAAGTTGGTTCCTTAATTTCAAAACTTAAAAATAAAAAAGCAATGGGTCCAGATAACTTAAATGCTTCTGTAACCTGCCTGACACAGTCAGGTTAATAGTAATTTTATTATTTTTTAATGGAGTATGTGGTTTTCTATTTACTGTCATTTATTTATGTGGTAGTTAGGAGTTTTAGAATATTTTGATTGTTATTTTGTTGTTCATCGTGTTATTTGGTTGGTCACTGTTATTTTCCGTTAGATTTGGGTAACAAGACCTTTTCACTTCATTCTCATGTGTTAGTGAGGCAGTAAGTCAGGTGTGGCAGGGAACAAATGTCGGTTGCTAAATCAGGTTAGTTAACATGACTAGATGATATATGTGTGTGATAATGTTTTGTAGTATTGTTTTTTGATTTAATGATTTTATTTTACTGCATTTGATATGATGGCTTAGATTTGAACGGATTCCGTTTATGTTTGTATTGCTTTCATAAGCATGCGCAACATGTGTTGGTAGCACACCTTTGAGTCAAAACGGTAATTGGTTCAGTGAGCGAGTTTAGCTTTGGAGATGAAGTAATTTTGTTGTGACATATTCATGATGGTATAGATACAAAATTATGTTGGGAACTATTCTGACAATTTTCTCAGTTGGATTAAGTGGTTGATAATTGATAAAACCACATGGTCAAAACTGCCTTCTCATTTCCAGGGTTTGCCCCTAATTATTCCCTGTACTTTCCTTCTGAAACCATAAAATGTTATTAATTTGCCTTTGAGACATTTATCCCTATTTATTTGTGTGCTATTGCTGAATTAAAAGGGGCTTAGATACAAGCTTTCGGTTAGGAATACAATATTTACTTTGAAGATATTGTATGTGATTCTGGGTTTTAAAAGTTACTACTGGCATAAGCACAATTATGTAGAATTTATTATGCAAAGTACATTGAGTGCAAAATTATTAGTTGTTTCACATTTCAAACAATTTAGCCCTATATCAGAGAATTTTATTTGTCATCTGAACTAAACGGTGATGGCCTTGATATGACATTGGAGGTCTGATGGGCTAATGAGTTGATGATTAAATTGATGGTATTATAATTATATGCTTCTGGAAACCCATTACCTAATGTTCCTGATGGTTGCTCATGTGTTCAGTTTATTACTTGCTATAATATGCTTATTTTTATTTCATAGTCTTGATGTAATTGCTCTGATTTGAGTTTTTGCATGAAGATAGGATGTGGCTATTTAAGTAGTCAGATGGAACTGCGACATGAACCCACTCCTCGTTAGGTGGGGAGGAATGTTTTCTTGCTGGTCTAGTAAGGATGTTCGCAAGAGTCTTGCATATGAAGAAATAATAATTATTGTGTTTTGTTCTCATTGGACTGTTGTAGTTAATAATTAATGTGTTATTACTGGTGTTACAAGCGTTAATATCAGTAAGCTCGAAGGCAATTAATTGATATTTTTGCGATAAGCTTAAAGGTATGTTGGCCGATGTCAGATGGCAGATGTGATGGGCGTATAGTATTTCGGTTTGTAAGGTTTCAAGCCTTCAAGCATAGAAGTATTGTTTGCCAACTAACCACACTTGGATATAGTTGTGGGCTTGCCAAGCATCATTCAGTTTGGCCAAGATGTGTGTAGTCCGCTGAATTCAGTTTGACAATTGGGTTTGATCACAGTGCATTGACACCATCTACTTTGTTATGAATAGTGTTTGGTCATAAAATAATGATCCTGCCAGGGAATCTGATTTGAACGTATGTCCATCCGCCTATTTCCTTTTCATGTCCAGTTGAGAAGTCATTGTAATTGAGAATTTGTCGTGCTATGCTCTAGATTTTTGTTTCTTTATATTTTGGTTTGATGACATGTTTATTCTTTTCTATTCTCCGTTTCAGTGCACCGTTTCTGCCTTGTCTATCGTCTTTTGTTTTTCTTTTGTATCTGATCCTCTGATCATATTCTAATCACCTGTTTTGACATTGTTTGGAGTTGAGGTTATTGGCATCTAATTTAACAAACAAAATCTGTTCCATAATTGGTTGTATGAACAATAAATGTCAGAAGATTGTTTGGATTTGTTCTTTAGGTAAAGCTGTGAACCTGGGTTACAAAATGGGGGCTCGTCCGGGATCTGTAAGTTTGTTTTAATAATTGGTAGGCTTTGATTTTCAAGGGATAATTGATTTTTGTTGAGGAAAACATCATTTTTTCACTGGGGAGATATTTTTTAAGCCAAACATGTCAGAAACGGGAGGTGGTGTGGATAGAAGTGATGGAGAGGTGAATGGTGCAGAAGAAGGAGGCAGGGACTGGTGGGGAATGGCAGTGCCACTGGCGGGGCTGACCTTGCTGTCCTGTGAGAAGGCTAGAACAGCTCGGGGAACTACAGATGGGAAAATGCGCAGCTGAGGGAGCGATTAGCCATGCAGACAGCATCACCAGCACCCGTGACGGTGCATGTCAAGGCACCAACACTGCGCCTCGGCTTGGTGTGTTCACCGGATTGAGGCCCAAAGGCGGATCTGAGGTGTCATTTACCGAGTGGCTTGGAGAGAGTCACTCAGTACCTCCAGGAGACTGCAGATGAGGAAGAGGCCTGCCGGAGGATAAAAGCAAGCTAAGGGACATTCGCAAGTGTCCAAGTAAGGACTGCACTACTGGGAGAAGATGTAGTGAAATCCCTGAAGGCCATATATGGGAATCTCGGCACCCAGAGGACCTTTATGCCAGGTTCATCAAACTTCATATGGACAAGAAGGAGACTCCCATCCGACTTCTTTAGCCGTGTGTGGTCAACCTTTCGGAGCTGAATAAAGCTGACAAATTCACCACGAGGAGGCAAACATGAAGGTGTACCATTACCTTCATGTCCAACATTTCTGGTTCTGACCGCCTGTTGACCATGGAAATCGGGGTGATTTTGGGACTCCAGGCGTCGCCTCTCCTGACCCAGCCACGGTTCTGAGGCGTCTGAGAGAGCTTGGAGAAGGAGTAAGCCATCCACAAGCTCCCCAAAACCCATTCCAGTGCTGCCATGGCTACAGCAGAAATCGACTATGAAAGACTTGCAAGCATGGTTGCTGAGAAGATGATGGCCAGCCAAAAGCAGGTCAACCCACCTGCTCAGGGAAGCCACCTCCACGTGCCCCCAGAGGGCCCTGTACAGATGTGGCGAAGTGGGCACACACTACAGGCGCAACTGCAGAAACCCACCACAGCAAGAGTGGCTCAGGCAAAGAGGGAATCGCAGCAGTTAACGGCCAGCAGTTACCGACGATGGGGGGTCGGCAACTGTAACCTCACCATCACCCCATCCTCTCATCATCTTCACACCTGAACACTGCGTGAACTGCATTGAACAAGGCTGCATGTTCGTGGTGTGACCTTGAGAAGTCTCTTCTGGTGACACTACAGCCAGGACAAGAGATGACCTTGTCCGGGACCATCTCTGGGTGTGTTCTGCCGTGCATGGTGTGAAGGTGCTTCAGCGACCATCTGAACTGTTACCTCCTGGTCTGGGTGTTTGCACTGACGTTGACGCCGGAAACATCAAGGTGACATTGTGTAATAGGTGCAGGCACAACATAACCTTAGACCACCAGAACAGTGTTTGCAGAAACTGTACTCGGCGACAGGGGACAACACTGACTTGGAGGCATTAGTGGGTCTAGTCTTGAGACAGAGGCGACCTCGGGGACACTAAAGTCAACTGCCTGATCGACAGTGGCTCGCAAGTGGAGCATCGTATCAGGACATTCTACCGGACTAACCTGTCACATTTGCCACTGGAAGAACTGAACGCACACTTGAAAGTTGTGGGAGCGGGTGGAAATGTTGTACCCTATTTGGGTTTTGTGCGTGTGAGTGTGTCCGTGCGAAGGATGTTGTGGGTGGGAGTGACAGTGTGAATGTGTTGATGTTGGTGTGTCCGGACACAGACCTTTCTCGAAGAGTACCAGTGATTCTGGGCACCAATGCTCTGAAGAACTTTGCTGAACTGTCAAGAGATTAGTAGGATCACATTTTGATTTTGTAATTTCTTTGCATGTGTGTCCTACTGTTGCTTTCATTATCAAGATTGTTCCTCTCCTGATGATGGGAAAGTGGGCTCGGCTAGAGTTCGTGGTTCACAGGTCTTAGTTCCAGCTGGGGAGACTGTAGAAATAAAGTGCTGTGCTAAGGTGAACATTCCCAGCACACGGATTCAGTCTTGATTCAGGAAACCACTGGAACTCCCTTACCAGATGGTCTCAGGGTAGTGGGTTGCAGAGCTTCAGCTGACTGCCTTACAGATGTCAGGGTTTGTGGTGATAAATGAATCTGACAGCGCAATTCTGCTCAGGAAGAATCAGGTGGTAGCTGACGTATTTGTTTATCACCATGAGTACGACATTAACAAGGTGGTGTCTGACCTTGGTCCTCATTCACCAGAAACCCATGCATACTCAGGTAGTGCTCATGCTGAGAACTTGGGTCAGGGAGAGGACATTAGGTTCAAGTTTGGTGAAGCAGAGACCACCACCCTGATTGGTGTAGGCACTTTGAAAGTAAGCTACAGTCAGTGAAAGCAGTTTTGTGACAAGCGAGTTCGACATAGGTAGAGCAGAGACAGGTGATGTTTTTGACATGGAGATCACACCTGGTCCAGACATTAGGGAGAGAGCAAGACCTATACCCCTAAAGACTTTGAAGAGTGTAGGCACACATTAAGGGCTTTGGATGCCAAGATAATCGTCCTTCCAACTCCCCACTTTGCTAGTCCCATAGTTCTAGTCCGGAAGAAGACAGGTGCACTTAGGATGTGCGTGGACTACCGGAAAGCTTAATGCTAGGACTGTCAGGACAGCTACTCCATCCCCAAAATTGAAGACTTCTGTTGACACTCAATGGGGCGGGTTTTTTACCACTCTAGACCTCTGTAAGGCTTACTACCAAGTCCCAATGACGGAAAGAGCATGCAAATACTCAGCCTTCGTAACACCTTTTGGGTTGTTCGAGTGGGACCGACTCAGTCAGGGTTTAGCCAATGCCCCAGCATGTTTCCAAAGACTCATGGAGACAGTTTTTAGTGACATGAACTGACCGAGCTGATCATCTTCTTGGACGACATCCTGATCCATGCTAAGACCCTTGAAGAGTTGGAAGAACGCACCATAAGAGTATTGCAGAGGTTGTGCAAGTACAACTTAAAGCTGGACCCTGAGAAATGCATCTTTGGGGCAACACAAGTCAGGCCTTGGGTTACATCATATCAGAGGGCACCATCCGCCCTGGACCCAGACAAGATAGCTGCTGTTAAGGAGTGGCCTAGACCCAAAACCGTCAAGGATGTGAAAAGTTTCATCGGATTTGCAGGTTTCTACCGGCGTTTTATTCAAACTTCTCTTCACTTGCAAGACCCTGAATGACCTGACGATAGGTTATGCTCCGGGCAAACGGTCCAGATCTGGAAAGAAACAAGGCCAGCTCACTCTGTCCTCTTCTGTTTCCTCGTCCTGGGGGGAGGCACAGGAAGGCTCCTTCAGATCGTTGATTTCTGCACTTACCAGTGACTTAGTTCTAGGTATTGCTGACCGTTCCAAACCTTTCGTTGTCCATTGTGATGCTAGTGGTGTGGGATTAGGTGCTATTCTTTACCAGAGTTTGAGGGCAAAAGCAAGGTCATTGCTTATGCTAGTCGAGGGCTGAACATAGTCCGAACAAAATTACCCAGCTCACAAGCGCGAGTTCTTGCGTTGAAATGGGCGTTGTGCGATAAGTTCAGGGACTACCTCTTGGGCACCAAGGTCACAGTGGTTACAGACAACAACCCCTCTGCTACATCTTGAAGAATGCAAAACTAGATGCAACAAGTCATAGGTGGCTCTCTTCACTTTCTATGTTTGACTTTGAGCTTAGGTATAAAAGGGACTGACTCACACAGATGCAGATGCTTTGTCAAGGTACCCCAAAGTGACCCATATATTGATGACCAGTACAGGAAGTCCTTAGATGAAATAGCCTTCTTAGTGGAAAAAGGCCAAGTCTTTTGACAGGGATCAGTCGGAAAACTTCACTTTTGTTGCCTCAGACTCGGTACAAGCCATACTACAGTCCCATCATGTTCACTCCTTGAGAAGTTCAGTCTCCAACAACAGTTCCCAGAAGTTAGTCAGGAAGGAGAGGGATTTTCAGATAAGATGGATGATTTCCCTGCTGTTGAGCAGTTGATGACTGACCCCGCCTAATACGGATGGTATACTTGACCCAAAAGTTGAGCATGAGTCCATCAACACGGTCCGGGACTGGAGGAAAGTCCAACTAGCAGACAAACATCTCTCTTATGTTATCAAGTGTTTGGAACGGGGCAAGATGTTGGAAAACTTCAGAGCAAAATAGTCAGATCTAAGTGTCACATTTTTTAATCGGTATGAAACTCCAGCTGTTCTTCAATCGTTTTGTCAAAAACGATTTAAATACTAGAGATTCATTTATCATCCCTTACTTGCTATTAATGAAGTTGGTTCCTTAATTTCAAAACTTAAAAATAAAAAAAGCAATGGGTCCAGATAACTTAAATGCTTCTATACTTAAGCTTGCTCTACCTTACATTGTTGATACCCTTACGTATGTTTATAATTTGTGTATTGATCAGAATGTCTTCCCCATGTGGTCTAAAGGCAGCAAAAGTGGTTCCCATACCCAAATCAAGAGATCTCACTGATTTAAACAATTTAGACTAATATCTCTTTTACCCGTTGTATCGAAACCTCTAGAGATGCATGTTCACAAACACCTAACTAAACATATGGAACATCACAAACTGTTCCACCCATTTCAGTCTGGTTTCGTCAAAATCATCATCCCACACGGCCTTAACACCCCTCTGTGATACATGGCTATCAGCCATCAACGAAAGAAAAACTCATGGAATGTTTTCCTCGATTTTAAGAAAGCGTTTGATCTTGTAGACCACAAAATATTATTAAAAAAAAATGACTGCATATGTTCAAAATCCGGCAGTAGTCACCTTCTTTCAGTCATATCTTGAAGCAGGACCCAGCGTGTTTATTTTAAACGGTACTTATTCCTCTGAAGGAATAGTGAGCTGTGGCGTTCCACAAGGCTCTGTCCTTGGACCTCTTCTCTTCTGTATTTTTATAAATGACCTACCGATGCACATATCTCACAATGATGTCAACTGTGATCTGTTCGCTGACGATAGTTCTCTTCACTGTAGTGATACAAACATCATGTCTGTACAAATATCGTTACAACAAAGTATCACTGATGTCTTAGATGGTGCAACCAAAACCGAATGGTCCTTAATCCGCACAAAACAAAATTTTATGGTCTAGCATCGAGACAGAAACATCAACGACAGCATCTTATGTTGAGCCTAAAAATGAGTGAAACCTTGATCGAGCGTGTTTACGAACACCGTGTCTTAGGCGTGATCATTGATGAGAACTTTAAATGGCATCACATATAAATCATGTTTGCAAACAGTTGGCTCGCAATTGTTTTTACTCAATAAACTCAGTTATATATGTTGAACCACATATCCGGAAATTTTTTTTTTGAAGCCCATTGCCTTTCTCACATCAACTATGCGTCCACTGTCTGGAGTGGTGCGGTGAAAATCACATAAAAAGATCAACTCTATGCATAGACGGGGAATTAAGCTGATTCTTCCGACAAGTCTCTATCAACCACGGGCAAATTTGCAAAACTAATGATGTTACCACTGCAGAGCCAATGACCTATAATAAGGCAGTACTAATGTTTAAAGTCCATGCAAACATGGCGCCAACATATCTTGCTGAGTTTATCAAATGGCAACAACGCGATATGATTCAAATAATTACATTCTACCAGTGTCGCATTGATTTGTTCAAATCTAGTTTGCATTTTTTGGTCCATCTGTGTGGAACTCTCTTCCTCCGTCTGCCAAAACATGTCAATCACTGCCGTCCTTCAAATCAGCAGTACTTAAACATTTACTTGAACAATAAATCTAACCCTTTTTATCATAGTCTCAACGCCCTACTTTTATGCTTGCCTCTATATTATCTAATGAAAATGTTGTGTGTGTGTGTGTGTGTGTGTGTGTGTGTGAGTGTGTGTGGGGTGTGTGGTGGATGTGGGTATGCGCATGCGTGCGTGTATGTGTGGGCGCGTGCATGCATGTGAGCGTGCGAGCGTATGTGTTTGACTGTGTTTGGTTTTTAATTTTTAATGGATTTTTTTTTTTTTTTTTTTTTAAATAATTATTATTCTTATTACTATTGTTATTGTTAATATTATAATGTTGCTATATATATATATATATATATATATATATATATATATATATATATATATATTTTTTTTTTTTTTTTTTTTTTTTTTTTTTTCATTGTTTCTGTCATTATTAATATGTGCAGTTGTTTAGTTGAATGTTGTAGAATAGCAAGGACAGATTGGAAGAATAGGCACTGCCTAAAATCTCTATCCTTGAGTAATAAAGTTTTTGAGTTTGAGTCTTGAGTCTCTGCCGCTCTCTCTCTCTCTCTCTCTCTGCCTCTCTCATTCTCTCTCTTCTCTCTCTCTCTCTCTCTCTCTCTCTCTCTCTCTCTCTCTCTTTTCTCTCTCTCTCTCTCTCTCTCTCTCTCTTTCTCTCTCTCTCTCTGGTCTCTGTCTGTGCATGTGTGCGTGTGTATGTTCTGAATTCCGTAGATATTTTGTCATGTTCATTTTTGTTTATTATTATTCTTATTTTTTTTTTTGTTTTCATTTATCTTTCTGTTTTCATTTGATGTTCCTCTATGATTACATGACCGCTTTGCTTACTTCTTTGATTTCTTTTATTAATTGATTTCACTGCATGTTGTAGTCCCTACTCAGGGCGAGGACTGGATGTAAAAAAGCACGTTATGCTTATCTATTATCCTCGTAAATAAAGAATTTTCTCCCTCTCTCTCTCTCTCTCTTCTCTCTCTCTCCTCTCTTCTCTCTCTCTCCCTCTCTCCCCCTTCTCTCACACACACACAAAAACACACACACACACATAACACAACACACACACACACACAACACACACTACACACCAACAACCCCACACACACACTCTCT
>JAFLJL010007637.1:0-10167 GCA_018398815.1 Conus ventricosus | reverse complement strand
CACACAAAAAAAAAAAAAATAAAAAATACATACTCACATACACATGCACAACCACGCCACACACGCATGCATACACACGCGCACACACACACAACCACACACACACACACCAACACGCGTGCACACACACACACACGAGCACAACACAACATATTACATACTCAATACACATGCCACAACACGCACCCACACGCGTGCATACACACATGCACACACGCGTGCATACACACACACACACACAACACACACACACACACACCACACACCCCCCACACCGAGCTTGACCCTTTTTTATTTACCAAAATGATTATGATATAACACATTAAAACCTTACTGACTAATGTCTTTTGGGACGGTATGGTATTTTTTATGGTAAATTTTCCATATGGCCGGACATTAACCATTCGGCCTGTAACTATATATATATATATATATATATATATATATATCATATGTGGTGTGTGTGTGCATGTACGCTGCATGCTTGAGTGGTGCATGTGTGTTTGTGTGTGAATACATAAAATCCATCCACAAACTGCATCCGGATAGCATGATTAAAACAATGGAGTAAAGTGATCTTAAATGTCTAAAAGCATGGCTATATATGAAAGAGGAGAAGGGTGGTAGAGTAGGAGAGGGGGTGAAGGTGGTGGTGATGGGGGTGGGGGTTTGAAGCACGTTAGTTGTCAAACAAAAATGAGGGAGAAGGGGGTTTAGTGGTGGTGGGGGAGAAGGTTTGGGAGAGGAGGAGAAAAAACATTTAAAGGAGAAAATTGGCAAAATACGAAATTGTCACACTGAGCACAAATGCATGCACACACCAGCTCAGCATTCACTCCGTGCACACGCATTCTCTCAAACAACCAGAAGGCGCACTACAAAAAACTCTTCTTCCCCCCCCCTCTCCGGGAAATAATTTACTAAATGATAACTTTCAAGCATATACAACAGGTTTGTTTTCCAAGATTATCTTCCGTTCCTCCTCTCCAGTGGAGGTACAAAAATTCCACAGATCCACTAGCTGGGACCAAATTTCAACTCATTTACATAGTAATTTACAAGTACATCTTTTACCGGTTTCTCCTCAATGGAGAAACAGTTTATACACTTTCCAAAGAAGAATGAAAGATGGCTTACATACAGGAAACAATGTCGGAGTTCCGACCAGGGGAACAATCAAAATCATAGTGGGTCAACACGACAAACGTTTTCAAATTCTTCACGACTGGCCGCAGTCGTTGTCCTCTTCACTAGGTTTCTCAACTCTGGAAGACAATTAGGTGCTGCCACAGGCACTGGATGCCAAATACTTCTGCGACTGCACAGCACCAGGAAGGGCTGAACAACGAATGAAGCAGTGTTAGTATTATATTTCAAAATTGAATAATGATAATAATTCTCTTTCCCTTTTTACTTTTTTTAACTCTCTCTCCCTCTCTCTCTCTCTCTCTCTCTTCTTCTCTCTCTTCTTCTCTCTCTCTCTCTCTCTCTCTCTCTTTTCTCTCCCTATTGTCTATACCTACCTGGTAATGGTAGATTACAGGCGAAATGTCTGCGCTCCAACAACCTGTTGGTCAGTGTCCCCAAGCCTTCCTCTATAACTTAGTTTCCTTCTGCGCTCTCCTGAGTACATACTTATTCGGTGAGTACACAATCTAACTCATACGCATTACCAGCCCTTGATTATGATTCAAATGGACAACGTCTTTGTGTGTGCATGTGTGTGTGTACCGTTTGGATCTGTTTTTGTTTGTATGTGTGTGTGTCTGTGTGGATAGTATGTAGTGCATGTCTGTCTGTGCGTGCAAGTGGTGTGTATGCATGTGTGTCTGTGTGTGTTTGTGCGGGGGCTGTGTTTGTGTGTGTGTGTGGACCTATTGTTGTTGTTGTCGTTGTTATTGTTGGTTTTGTGTGTGTATGTGTAATGTGTGTGTGAGCGTGTGTACGTACGCGTGCGTGCAGGAGTTCAGGTGTTGGGTGTGCCAATGCGTGTGGTGTGTGTGTTGTGGGGGGGGGGGGAGGGTTGTGTGAGACAGAGACGAGATAGGAGTGATTGAGAGATGAGAGATGAGTGGTGGTTGAGTATGTGTGTAATGTGTGTTATACGTGTGTGTGTGTGTGTGTGTGTGTGTGTGTGTGTGTGGTTTTCTGGGTGTGTGTGTGTGTGTGTGTGGAGTGAGTGTGTGGTGTGTGTGTGTGTGTGTGTGATTGTGCTCGTGTGTGTGTGTGTGTGTGTGTGTGTGTGTGTGTGTGTGTTGTGTGTGTGTGTGAGTGAGGGTGAGAAAGATTGATTGATTGATTGATTGTTTGATTCGATCTTTAATACCCAAGGATGAAGTATTTAGGCCAAAGCCTAGTTTAATTCTGTCTTGTCATGCATACATTATTTCAGCACATATCATTCATACAGACAATTAAAATAGCAACATGATAATCTAATTCTACAATGATAAGCAAAACTACTCATAAAAGCACTAATGAGATGGGGGATGGAAAAACAAGAGGAAACTTACAAGAAAAAAACAAACATAAACTACAGAGAGAGAAGAGGTGTGAGAGGAGAGCGAGAGAGAGAGGTCAGAGGAGGGTGGGGATGAGGAGAATGGTAGGTAGGGGAAGGAGAGAAAAGGGATGGTAAGACTGAGTGGGAGGGGGATGAGCGATTTTAACGGATAAGTGTTTGGTTTAGACAATTTGTTCAAAGTATGGTTCTAGAAGACTTAGACGAGTGGACGTAATCATGTAATCGAGTAATTAAACTACTGAGACATAAAATGTCTTATGCAAATGTTCCTTGAAAGTTTTAAAGTATTTGTTTTGTAGATTCGGTGGAAGTGTGTTCCAGACATATGGTCCAGAGTAAAGCTAGGCTTGTTTTGTATAGATTCCAATGCGTGGAGAGAACAGTAAAATGTCTGTTCTACCTCACTTGCTCCTCCACCAAGTTTCGGGCGAAAGAGACTAAAGCCGCCTTTTCCTGTTCTCTGACAAAGTAAAGACTCAATACCAAAAAAAATAGCGATTATATACAAAACAGACATACTGTGTAGGGTTGATCGTTTCTATAACATATTTTTCATCTTTAACCTGTAGTGCGCGTCAGCTATGACCAAGACAAACATAGGCAAAGCTGGCGGATTTTTCCACACACTGCAGAGACCGGACAAGAGCGTACTGATCACTTAATTACAGTGTACTTGAGCCGCGAGATAAAACCAGCCTGCCGGCAGTACGCTGTAGTGACATCACAGACACGCTTTGCGGCTGCTCGACTTGATTGGTTCGCCTCGTGACTCGCCGGGACCGCGCAAGACTGTGCGTTGTAAACAATTTACTACCTCACTCTCCAAATTCATGGGCATGCGTAGTAGGCGAGGATAACCAGCTGTGTTTTACAGTGTAACAGTCGCTTGTTTAGCAAGCTTGATGCTGAACGGTGCTCGATCCAGTGCAGTGTAGTGTAGTGTTGTGTAGGGCATGTGCTGTGTAGTGCAGGTTGTGTTAGTGCAGTGCGCGCCGTGCAGTTGTGTGCCAGAGTGAACACCTGAAGTGCGTGTTGAGAGGGCTGAGCAGCGGTGTGTAGTGTAGATGCAGGTGCAGGGTAGTGCTGTGTAGTGTAGTGCAGTGCTGTGTGGTGTAGGTGTGTAGTGCAGTGCTGTGTGGTGTTAGAAAACAATTTTTTTTTTTTTCACAACACAATGTTAGTGCCGAGCTGTGCAGTGTTGTGTAGTGCAGTGTTAGTGTAGTGCTGTGCTGTGCAGTGTAGTGTAGTGCTGTGGCCGTGTAGTGTAGTGCAGTGTAGTGTAGTGCTGAGCAGTGTAGTGTAGGGCAGTGTTCTAAGTTCTTAATCAAGTCTCTTCACTTATAATTTATTTATTAGTTCTTTAATTTACGGATCCTCAGTTTTGTAATAAGTTCTTGAATTAAGTCGCAGTTAAGCGCCTAAAGTCTTAGTTAAGTTTTTAATCAAGTTACTGCAAGTTCTTTAATTAAGTTCTATTAAGTGACCCCAAGTTCTTAATAAAGTTCTTAATCAAGTTTTTATCAAGGTTCTTATTCAAGTTATTTATAATTATCAAAAAAATTCATTATGTTTTTTTCTTAAAATAGTAGATGCTAATATAGTACACACACGCCTCAAAAACGCTGTCATCGTGAGGATGTCTTGCTTAAGCCCTTGCGTGTAGAATGGTTGCATTGATCTTAATGAAAGTTCATACATTAAGCAATTACACTTCTGGAACTGGCCCTGTCTTTTTATAGCCTCATGTCTTTATGTATTTGACTCCATCATTTTAAACAAATAATATCCGCATCGTTTTTTATCAAAAATTTAAATTAAGTTCTTAAAATTTATTGCATTATAATGGATCAAAATGATATTTTGTTATTGACGGTTTGGGTGCTGTGTCTTTTTCTGTATTATGGTTCAGGTTGTTTTAACTTCTTGTTTTTCTCGCATTGGTTATTATTTTATAACGTAATAACTCCAGCTGCCAGCACTCGGCGCCAAAATGGCAACAGTTTTAAGTAAAATTCAATATTCCATGAAGACTTGGTGCCATAAATTAACTTGCTCTTGTTCTGAGTGAATTGGAATAACTGTTGGCGTTGGCGGTGTTTTGTTTTCCTTCTGTGATTGTAACTGTAATTTTTTTTGGTTTGTTCACTCTGCTAATTGTTTTCCTGCGCAATTTGCGTCCAGGATGAGGTGTTTTACTGGTCACTTTCTCGACTTGATTCATGTTTTCTGATTCAGTGTTTCCTGATTCTGCTGATTTTCGCTCGTTCATTTTGAAGGGAAATAAAATCTATATGATTAAAAGTAATTAATCCATGATTAACGGCGATAACAATGTTCCAAATCTGTAATATAAATCACAGCTTAGAGACTCTAATGACTTTGTTAAAACTGGATCTTGCGTTAAATCATACGTAAGATCTTGTTCAGAATCAATGGGAGCAAATCTATGACTAGTTTAGTGTACAAACTAAGAACCGTTTGTCCTACACTTTTTACCATTCTAGACCCCAGCTGCGCTTCATACCTGTTATGATACTTTATAATGTCTTGTGGCGACATCTGTTGAATCTGTTCTATGCTGAATTCAGTTCCGAGGAACTGTTTTGTTTTCCACATGCTGCCAAAGAATACAACCTTTCCTTTTTGGGCATAATAGCTTGATCATCAACTTCTTCATTTGTAAGTTCAGGAAGGTTTAGGCCACCTGTAGCTGTAGTAGATCACGTGTTCATGTTTTTATTAATTATATATTATTTTATTTTTAAAATGAGCACCGAAAAAACTATTGCAACCTTGTATACCATTTGCTGTTATTGGAGGTCTAAGTGTAGGATACACATGCTTGGTAAAAGCTGTTAAAAATAAAACCAGCAGATCTTGGCAAACTAGACTTTGAGGATTCAGCAAAGCTGATTCGACTTATTATTGCAGCTTCAGTTCGCTACGAAGATTTTCTAGTTAAGCAAGGAATAATTCCAGAGATATAAATATGTAAAAAAATACATTTATAAAAATGGCTTATCGTAATGATGATAGGCGGCGCTGTGGTGAATGCGCTTGCTTTTAGCGGAAGTAATTACGCGTTTAGTAAACTACGGATGACGGACGAGAGAAAAAGACATAACAAAGCTGTGGAGCAACTAGCTCGCAGCACAAGATCGCTATGAAAAGCATAGAATTGAGCAGTTAGATTTTATTATAACACAACTGAAAAAACAGGGGCATGCAGCTTACACATGTAAAGATGTTGATCAAGCGATAAAAGAGGAATATCATTAACGGGCAAAACCAATCAGACATTGCCCCCACCAAAATTCAGCAACTTTATCAACCATCGAAAAACAAAAGATGCAAGAAATGCGTTTATTGTTGTTGGTATGACTGTTTGTGTATTTTGTTGCGCATAATATCACTGATAATAAAAAATGAAAAAACAAAATCTATTATTCGCCCAATGGATATTGGAAGGGAATCACAGCAAATTAAAAAGCTAAGCCAAGCAGCGGGAGTCAGTGAAAAACAGCAAAGGAATGGTTATCTAAACAAGCGATTGGCAAATTTATTTACCTGCCACTAGACGAATACAGAGACCACACTTTGTGAATTACAACTCCAAACGACACCCTTCAATGGATCTTATATATTTACCCTCGATACGATTAGACGAAAAGATTTAAGTAGCACTCACAGTCATTGACTAGCTTAAAGATATAAAGCTGCGGAACCATTAACACAAAAGTGATGCTTCTGCTGTTGCTGTCGCTATACAAACTGATTACCAACGAGGGCCTAACGTTCCCTCGCATGATTCAAGTCGATGAGGGAAAAGAATTTAAAGGCCGAGTGACGAATCAAATATTTTGCAAACAAGAGTTACCATTAAAAGAGCACCCAGGAGTCACAGATCACAGGCTTTAGTTGAAAACTTTACAAACAGTTATTCTGACGACTTTTTTCTACGTATCACAGAGAGCTGATTGACAAAGTCTCGCAACACGGAATGGGTTAGATGGGAACTGCCCAGTTTTGCGCGCAATGAATAATGAAGGGGGGGAATTTAAAGGGCTAAAACAATTGCCTAAGTACCAAGCAATCAAAAAGAAAAACAATATATGTTGTTGCAGGAGAGTCTTCATCGGCAAAAACTATTACCGTTTGGTTTAAAAGTAAGGTACCTTATTTACCGGGGGAAGCGAAGGGGGACACTCGCATCAGGGCAACAGCATTCTGTTTGAGTGTTGACCCGTACGAAATACAAAGAATTGTAAAGATGAATCCGCGTGTATTATTACGAGAAACTGGACACAACGAAACAGCCAGCTTCCCCCCCCGCAATTTGTTAAAAGAAGATCTGCAGTAATACCCCAGACACAGTCCGCTTTAATGTTTTTACGGTTCTATAATGTCCTATATGCATATGAAAACTCTGGATTAACAAACACACGTTTTGTGCTTGTTCTATCTAACGGATTCTTTGTTACATAACTGGTGGTTGATCTCATGTAGATTAGATCGCAGCTTTACGGTGTCATGATGTAAAAGTTTATTGTCAACAATGACCTCTTTTGTTTTGTTATGTGATTGCTTGACTGCACAACACTGCGAGTTTTCCTTTTGCTTTCTTAATGTTTTTCTCCTGGCTCGAAATACTGTTCTTTTTGAACCTTACCCACATATCCTTAATCACCTTTCCAGATAATTCATCCTTCATCTTTCTAAAACCTTCTTGTTAGTAATTAATGTAAGGCGCAATCTTTAGGATAATCGGATGTGTGTACCATCACTCGCTTCTTTTAGCTACTTAAATTCCATGTCTTATAGATTCTTCAGTAGTGGATATTATAAACAAAATATCTGTATTGTGTAAGTACTCTGGACTTGGATTACGAGGGCTTAAAGTAGTCATAAAGAAATTTACATCAAAAGCTTTGATAATTCTAAAACAGTAAACAATAAAACAGGTTTGTCTAATTTGACTTTCTTTTTTTTCAACATCTATACCAAATAAGCTGATCATGAAATCTTCTAAAGTCCTGATATTTGGTTTTGAAGTCAGCTTATTGCTTCGTTCTTCTGTGTGACCAATCTGACATCTTTTCGTTTGTGTGGATTTTCCATAGTTTTTCCAAAACAGCTGTTGTTATCAGCTTGAAAAAAGTCTTTTTCTTGAAAGCATCTGTGGATTTAGTTTCTGAGATCAGTGTTCTTCATGATGTATGTTTCATGAACTGTTCTAGATCAAAAGCATTTTTTCGTGAACAGCTGCAACTTCAACCATGTCTTACACTAAAATTGTAGAAGTCTGTACTGGCAGACATATTTTTTTGCCACGAAGTTGGGCACAAGTGTAGGCGGCTCTGTATTCGTCCATCTTTAGGCTTTTGAGCTAATGGGTAGTCATTATGGCAGATATGGAAGTTCTAGGATTTCTAAGTCAACTTCTAGAATGTATCCACGGTGTTGACCGGACGTAAACTGCCAACCATTTAATGCTTTTTGAATATTATTCGTACCTGTGTACATTTTAAAGTTACGTAATGGAAGCGATTGGCTAGCACCATACAGATTGTTTGCGTCTAAATACATGAGATAGTTAGACCTTTTACTCGGAGTATAGTCGTCCAAGTATGTGTTGTTTGCTTTACAGTATGATGGATGGCCATACTAATTCCTCCAGCAATTCGTTTTCAATCATCTGAATCATTGGTGGTCAGACAATGAATCAATCTGTACTTTAGTAAACTTTAAGAAAGCGTCCAGCTCATCACAGGCGCAGAAGTGTAATGCGCGGGGATCGGCTATAATGTTTCATGCAGGTCTTTCTATATTTTCAAAGACGTCCGACACAAACAAGTATATCAGCCTTCAAGTAAGGAGTCATGATAGTCTCCCATCGTTTTACAATCTAAACTTCTGCCACGCATCTTGAGCTGCTGGTAATCAGAATCATAAAGCCCTTTCTCTGAGATAGAAAAGAACGCGTCGTTAGGCGGGAAGTGTATCTTCATCAAACTTTCCAATGTTCATGTTACTCATAGGGTAAGCCATTTTCTACCAAGAGTTGGGTCAAAGTATTCTTCCGTATTGGGCAGTGACTTTAAGGCATAGCCAGTGACTCTAATGAACCCATCATGGTGTTCATAGAGTATAAAAGAATGTAATTTAAGTGAAACACATGTACTTTCTGATGGACTGTGCAAGGCCATGAACCTGAATGCCCTCGCCCAGCTTTCATTATAAGGTGAGAGTCGTAACCTCGCAAGTTATGAAAGAATACAGGCAGCTTCCATGTCTTTGGTTCAAACTTTAGTTGAAGATTGCATTTACTGTGTGCTGCTCCTCTAAATCTACCACTAATGTGATCATGGTCTCTTACTGTTGGATTGGCTTCCTCACTGAGTTCTAAACCACAAATCCAACAATGTGTGGCTGAGTCATACTGTTGTTGGTCTTCAGGCGTCATTATGATTTCAGATAAATTCAGATTATTAGAACAGTCATTACGCACTTGCTGCATGCGTTTTAAGAAGTATTCTGCAGCATCTGGTCCTCTGTATAATTCTGGCGCTGAATGAGCGCCATCCGACCTAACAATAATGAAGGCAAATGAACAAATCTGATGATTACTCATTAAGACTGTTTTTCGAAGTTTTTGTGGCGCTGGCCCTTCATTAAGGAACAATAAGCGACTCGAAGTCTGCGTAAACAACATATGGAGAATTTTGCATCCGTTTTCAGTTCTTAAAACTAACTTTAGATCCGGGTGGGGGCGTAATTAGTTCCGTATTACAGTCAACTGGGTTAATACAATGTTTTATATGTTCACTCGCGGCTTGCACAGATGGAATTCTTGTTAAACATTTTCTACAGAATTCTTGTTTGTTAGTGTTTTTTGAAGTATGCGCCAATAATCTACTCATTGTTCGTATCAATGTGTAATGTGGTAGCCCCGCTGGTGAAAGCATCAGCAGTAAGTCAACATGATTTTTGCCTGGATCGCCTATTGTTGGGCTGTTCTTGGACACTTTAATAGGTTGTAGATGTGTTTCCTCATCCCATGTGTAGATATTGATAGTTATTGGTTTGTTTTGTTCTTCAAACTGATCAATTTGATCTACACTAACAGGAAAGGATATTCCACTAAAGTTAAGATCATTGATGTAATCCCAATAGTTAGACACTCTTTCTGCGTTTTTGCGGACGTAATGCAGCCTTGCGAGAACACACCACATGAAACATTTGTTGTCCGTATTCTTTATGTTTAGAACTGCTTTTTTCGCAACTAATGCTGGAGGTAGTGGAATGTAAGACTTGCCAACAATCGGCGCATACTTAGACTGTTTTAAAACTGATCTCTAGGACTTCGCCCTCTGACCAACCAGAGCCTCTCATTTTGGCTTCTTCAGCGGCCACATCAAACTGTGTAAGCAGTTCGTCTGCCCAACCGGGAGTTAAGTCATTAGAGGAAAGAATAGTCTGCTGTTTAGTTGAAACCCAGACTTCTAGATTTTCTTCATTATTGTTACATAGTCGATTAAAACAGCTAACATTACTTTAACTGGCGGGTCTATTGTTAGTTTACCTGGAACTGAGAATAGCATGAGCAACACTTGCCTGTATTTGTTGGATCAATGACTTCTAAT
>JAFLJL010007636.1:0-10524 GCA_018398815.1 Conus ventricosus | reverse complement strand
GAAAAACCCCTTAAAAACTGGATACGCCACTCCATTTTCATGAGCACCAGTATGCCTTAGAGTCCAACAGCAGGAACTATAGAAAACACTCCTTTTTTCCCCCGCACCACCAGGGAGTTTAATAGGCTCCCACCTGAGGCAATTCAATCACCTCGGTGGTGGACTTTCAGTCCTACCTCTGATTCCCCCCCCCCCACTCCCCATTCACCCCCCCCCCCCCCACACACACACACACACTCCCCCCCCATCTCCCCCGACCCATCCCCTCCCACCCCATCCAGAGTACAAACCCTTCCCACCCACTCCAAAGTAGGGCCTACCAAAGTATGGTTAGAGGCCTGAAATAGTGAGTGTGGTGGCCCCTCACTTCCCCTGCCCACTGTCCATGCAGTTAGGTAGTGATGCACTGGCTGCATAAACTGACCCAAACTTCCACAGCAAACCGGAACCCCCTTGTTTGATGCCAGAATCTTCAACTCGATGAAGGCGGGCAGATAACAAAGAAGAAATGTTAAATGTGATTTTTTTTTTTTTTTTTGCCTGAAGAAGACCCAAGAGGTTGAAATGCATCATGTCTTGTTATGTGCTTTGTTTGTCAATGTCATTGGCGGTAACTAACACCCTCTCTTTCAAAATTTTGCTTCGTTCTCTCCGCCGTCAGTCACTCCATTTTGAAAAAAATCGATAAATTGTTTGGTTGGGTTGGATTAACCCCCCCCCTCCTCTCTCTCTCTCCTCTCTCTCTCTCTCTCTCTCTCTCCCCTCTCTCTCTCTCTCTCTCTCTCTCTCTCCTCTCTCTCCTCTCATACCAATATACAAATCAGGAAACACTACTGATCCATCAAATTATAGACCTATTTCGATTCTATCAGTTCTTTCTAAGCCATTAGAACTCCACATCAATAAGTGTCTCCATTCCCATGCAGTAAAATACGATTTAATCCATCCAAATCAATCAGGGTTCAGAGAAAACCATTCATGCCACACAGTGCTAACTAGACTAATAGATAGATGGCTATTAAACATGAACTGCAAACAATTTTCAGGAATTCTCTTCGTAGATTTCGCAAAAGCCTCGACGTTTTAAATCATGAACTTTTACTCAGAAAACTAACTTTGTATAAGCTATCATACAAAACACTGAAACTGATTTCATCTTTTCTGTCCAACCGACAACAAATTGTGTCCGTAAAAAACATACAAATCTAATTTTTTTCCCAACAAATTTGGAGTCCCACAAGGGTCAGTAAATTAGGTCCTCTGTTGTTTTCATTTTACATCAATGATCTGCCATTGTACTTGAAAATAAACAGCGAAATGTTCGCTGATGATACAACTTTAGACACAAGTAATTCTGATGCCCAACAGGTTTGCAGTGACATCCAAGAAACATCAATCTTTTGGTTAAAGGGACACGATTTAATCACATGGCTATCCATCCTCAAAAACAAAATTCATGATGATAACTACTAGACAGAAGCGTAACCCAGAATCTACCAGTACTTTTTTTTTCTAATGAAACCATCGAAAATTTCCCCAGCCCCAAAAAGTTTTAGGAAAAACCCAATAAAATAAAAATCTAATTTGGGTCAAAACACTTAGAGCTTTATCTAAAAACTTCCCAAAAAAACTACCATCTTCAAAAAAGGGATTAAGAACTTCTTAAATTTGCATGCAAAAAAAACTTTTTTTTCACTCTTAAATTCGGGCCTATTATGACTAACCTCAACATTTTTGGGAACTCCAGCGACCCAAAAAATTTCACTAAAACCAAAATTTACCCTTTCCCCAAAAGCTGCCAAAGAAACTTAGGTCACCCAAACTTCACTGGAAAAGATTCAAAACCTAAAAAGCAATCGGGCTTTCCCCCCCTTTTTAAAGCCAAACTTCTATAAAATAAAGGACTTTTTATGCAAAAGGAAACTCCAGGGAAAGCCCCAAACTTTCCTAACAAATATGTTCCTTTTAATGAAATCGCCCTTTCACAAAAAAAAAAACCCTCCCTTTCCCAAAGTTTAAAAACTAAACAAGTCTAGTTTTTGGCGTATTCCGGGGGTTGGCAAGGGAAAACCAAATTTTCCCTTTAAAAAACCTTAAAAATAAATCAAACTTTAGAAAGTTAAAGCAATTCAAAAATATTTTTTTAAAATGTCTCAGATTTGACTGCACTATACCCGAAAATGAAATTAAAATTCTAAATTCAGATTCAATTTAACAAACATGTAAATTTTGAAGTTGACTTAATTTACCAAATTGAAAGTGATAACTTGTGCCAAATGTGTTTTTTTCAAATTTTTTTCAAGGTGTTTATCTATACCCTGTTCATTGTCTTTCTTTTCCTTTATCCGGCCTTTCTTTCGCCATTTGGGGGTTTCCGGTCCGGTTCTTCCCAAAAAAGGTCAGGTCGGGGGGGTTTCCCTCTCTCTCTCTCTCGTCCCCCCCTTTTCCCCTTCTCTAAACTCTTTTCCCCTCCCCCTTTTTCCCCTTCCTCTCTCTCCCTCCCTCTCTCTCTCCTCTTTTCTCCCTTTTCCTCCCCCTTCTTTCTCTCTCTCTCCTTCTCTCCCCCCTCTTTTCCCTTCTCTCTCTCTCCTTTCCACACTCCCCCCCTATTGCCCTAAACTTTTTTTTCTCGTTGTTTTTTTGTTGTTGTTGGTGGGTGGTGGGGGGTGGTGGGGGTGGTTTTCCGGGTTTTTTTTTTTTTCTTCTACCCTTTTTTTTTGTCAAAGGTTCCCATGAAAGGGAAATTTTTCTTTTTTTTCTGTTTGGGGTTTTTTTATCGATTTTTTTCCCCCCAGAGGGCGGGATGTAAAAAAATATTCATGCTTAATCCACACCCTTTTAAAAAAAAATTTCTTCGTTCGTTTCGATCGTTTTCTCTCTCTCTCCTCCTCTCTCCTCTCCTCTCTCTCTCTCTCCTCTCTCTCCTTCTCTCTGTCCCCCTCCCCTCCTCTCTCTCTCCCTCTCTCTTCCTCTCTCTCTCTCTTCTCTCCCTCTCTCTCTCCTCTCTCTCTCTCTCTCTCTCTTTTGTTTGCAAGCCTATACAGTCCCTAAGAACCCCCCCTTTGATGATTGTGAGTGCATTACAAAAAAAATAGTGGGAAAAAAAACGAAGGGAAATTTAAAAATTTTGGGGGAAAAACAGACAAACCCGGCGTGAAAGATTTTGTCCCTTTATATGTGACTGTAAAAAGAACCCCACTTGGTAAATTTTCGAGCCTAGTTTTTTTCCCTTGTGTACGGTTTTAAAATGTTTTTTCCTTTAAAAGAAAAAACACCGAAAAGAAAAGAGAGAGGGAAGGCGTAACAAAAATTTTTTTTTTTGTTTCCCTTTCGGATTTTTTCTTTTTAACTTCTCGATGTCCCAAAAAAAAAAAAAAGAAAGAGTATTGAAAGATAACGGGTTAGGTATAAACATTTTAAGAAAAAGGTGTCAGAGAGAATGTAGGCTTGCTCACCCCAAATTTAAAATTTTAAAATTCGATGATTTCAGAAGGTAAATCATAAAAACAAGAAATTTGGCTTACAAAAGGGAATAAAGCCCAGGACAACATTGGGATTCCAGCCCTTTAAAACAACCAGAATAACCTAATACAGGCCCCCTAAAGGGGAAAAGAAAATTTTCAAACAACAGTTTTGTCATTTTTCTAAAATTCCCAAAACCTTTTAAAATTAACGTTAGCCCAAAAGATGGATAAACCCCCCTTAAGTAAAATTTGCAAAAAAAACAAAGAAAAACAAAGCTGGAGTTTTTAAGTTACGACCAACATCAAGGAAACAAAGCAAAACGGGTCCAATGGCTTTCCCTTTCCCCAACCCTCTTAAAATTATTCCCCAAATAAAATTGAGTGGGGTAAAAACCCCCCTAATTTACCAAGCTTCACTGGCCCGGGATTTAATAATCCCTGATGAGTGGGATAGGCGAGCTTTTGTTCCCTTTTTTAAAAAAGGGGGTTGACAAAACAAAAGCAGAAAATTATAGCCCGTATCTCTTAAAAACCCCTATATATCAGCAAAACTACTTGAACACAAAAAAAAAAAGAAAGCATAATGGCCCAAACTTGACAAATATGATTTTCTTAAATAACGCCCAGCATGTTTTAAAACAGCAAAGGGAGTTGGTTGAACTCAATTTAAACAATCTAAATGTTTTAAAAACTGTCTTAACAGACAAAAATAGATGCAAATTTTATAACTTTTCAAAACCCTTTTTGATAAGGTTAAACCATGGGGGCCTGCTGTTTTAAATTAGAACACATCGGTTTTGGCCCGGTTTTTGCTAAAATGGGCTAGATCATTCCTCTTGGGGAGAATGCCGAAAGTTTTTTGGAAGGGTCGCATCCCTTTGAAAACCAGTCTTGCCCAGGTGAAACCAGGGCAGGGACTGTTCGGGGGCCCCTTGTTTTTTTTAAATTTTTATAAATACATAAGAAAGAAACCTCCCCTTCCGGGAAAATACATAAGGTTTTTTGCAAGTGCCCAGAAATATAAACATTCAGAAGCAAGAATATACACCCTTTTCAAACAAAAGATCAAAACCCTTTTTACAAGAGTGGGAAAAAATTTTGGAAAATGGAATTTCACCCCCAAAAAATCCCAAAGTTTGCGTATATGTAACAAACCCCCCAAATTTAAACCCAGATTATTCTATCCAAATACTATTCTTAAAAAAACTAATGCTGCAAAAATTTGGGCGTGATTATAGAAAATCTCTAAAATGGAAAAACACAAACCAATTTTTGTATAAAAAAGGGGGGCAAAAAAATCTTTTTCCCTTTATCCCAGGAATACAATGACTCCCCCCAAAAGGTTAAAGACGACTGCTACAAAACACGGGTTTAACCATTACTGGAATTTTTTTTCTCATTTGGGGAACCCTTAAACCATCTAAAGGACATTAAAAACCCTCAAAAAAGTTTCCCGAAAGAGCAGCACGGTTCGTTCATGGGAACCCCCTTTAGAAAAGGGGGGAAATATAGGAAAAAACATGGGGAAATTTAAGAATGGCCCCCCCCTTTAAAGAAGAGAGAAACCTTTTAAAAATTTAAAACACTTTTTAAAAAGGAAAGACTAAAGAAAATTTGATATTCCAATGGAACAACTAGTATTGAAAAAAAGTAGCACCAGGAGTGGCGGTAAAAGAATGCTATACCCGCATTTAAATATTGACAGCCACTTACATTCAATTTAAAATTTAACCCAGTTCTGTACGGGTGGGGGAACTCACGCCGGGGGCCATCAAGATTGGCCCCAAAAGCAATCCATTAAATTAAAAAAAAACAAATTTTACACAGTTTTTGAGATCTGCTTTTTGACATTTTTTATTTAACTTCCCCAGATATTTTTCTGTTTAAACCCGGGCCCGAATTTGGGCCCTTTTCTTTTAAAATTCTTTAATATTTGAGTCGACCCCTTGTTTTCCAAATTTTTCCCAGGGGGCCCAAAAGTCTAGTCGCACTATTTTAAGGTATTTTAAATTTTTTTTTTTAACATGCGAGCTGGTTTACCTAATTTGTTTTTTAGGGGGAAACCCGTTTTTAGGAAGAAAAGGAAGAAGAAGTTTTTTTCTGCTATTTTTTCTGCCCGAGCACCAATGGATGAGAAGCAAGCAGAATTTTTTCAATTTAAATTTTCGCTCCTGAAGTTTTTGCTGAAAACATGGGGTTTACGAAGTGGGGAAATTTACAACAAAATATAAATCCCAAAAACTAAATAACATTAAAACATTCCTTTCCTTAAATAGAAGGGTTTCACAGCCCCCCTAACACATTTTGGGACGTTCAGCATTTGTTTTAAAATCAGTAAACCAAAATAAAGTGGACGGGGGGGTTGCCTAAAGATCAATATAGACTTGCTCCCTTGCTGGGACCAAAATGATCACTGCACATTTGGGTCAGGAACGAAAAAACTTTCCCGCCCGTGAATTTTGGGGGGGGGCCCCGGGGGGGGGGGGGGGGGGGGGGTTTTATGGATTTTGGGGGGGGGGGGGTGGGAGGGGGTCAATTAAAAAATTTTCCCTTTTTTAAATTTTTTTCCATTTCATTTTGGTGAATAAAATTTTTTGCAAAAAAGTGCCCTTTACTTGTCATCTTTATTTTTAATTTAATGCTGAGAAATATTTTTGACTAGAAACAGAATCACGGGGCTACATCAGGCATGCAAAGTGATTCACAAAAAAAGTCATTACAAAACAATACATCATTTTTTTTTTCTATGATTGATTGATAGTCTAAGCAAATTTTTCTGAAAATTGAAGGTAAGTACATGACAAAATCATTTCCCGTTAACCGATTTTACTAGAGAGAGTACAACAAACCTATCAAAAGCAAGGAGAAAATTTGGGGGAGGACAAAAGTTATAAAAGCACCTTAACAGAAGAAAAGGGTGAAAGGAAAAAAAATCCCAAATTTAAGTTTTGCATGCTTGTCAAAATGTGTGCATCTTGGGGAGAGAGAGAGAGAGATTGAAGATTGATTGATCTTTAAAAAGGGACACCAAGGGGGAGATTTTGGCCAAAGGGCCCAACTTACAATCTGTCCTTGTCATGCATACATTTTTAGCACAAATCAAAAAACACAGTTTACAATTTTAACTTTCAACCCTGGAATCTAATTCTACAATGATTCATAAAAGCCCCCTAAGGGGAAAGGGGGGTGGAAAAAAAAAGGAAAAATTACAAAAAAACAAACAAAACCCACAGAGAGAGAGGCAGAGGAATAAGGAAGAGAGAAAGGTAGGGGGGGGGGGGGGGGGGGGGGGGGGGAAAAAAAGGGGTTAGAATGGGGTGGGAAAAGCGATTTTTAAAAAGGGGAAGGTTTTTTAAAGTTTAAAAGAATTTTTTCAAAAAAAATAGTTTACAAAAAACTTTGTGAATGGGCGTAATCAAATTTTAATCGAATAATTTAATTACGAAAACATAAAAATTTTATGCAAATTTAAAAGTTTCCCTTTAAAAGTTTTTTAAAAAAATTCCCTGGGTTTTTTAGATTTGGTGGGAAATGAGTTCCAGACAAATGGTCCAAGAAGCTAGGGTTTTTTGTACATAGATCAATGCGTGGTAGGGAAGAAGGAATTTCCCCGAGCCCAAAAAAAGCGTTTGAACTTGTAAAAATTTGGGATTGATATAACTGGCAAAAGTACTGTCCAAAATTGTAAACAAAAACGGCCCTTTTTGAAAAAACCCGTTGCTTATTCAGAGGGAATTGTTTTTCACGCCTTTTTTGTTTTTTTTTGTCTGTTTTTAGAGATACCCGGCGATGGAGTAAACTTTGTTGCACGGTATGGAGAGAAAATTTACCTTTTTTTCTGGACGTCACTACTTTCCCCTCCCACCTGTTGAGGGGTAATTGATAATGACATTTTGTGTGCATTTTAAAAAAGTTTAAAGGGACATTAAAGTTGATTATCTCTTTAAATTAGATAACAAAGGGAAAATGGGGTTTTTAAATAAACCCTTTCATACGTTATTGAGATGAAAAAGGGGGCCCTTTCAATTCTTTTTTTCTATCTTTTTAAAACCCCTTAAACATTTATGGGGCAAGAACCCGCTCGATAAAGAGCCATTTAACTGAAGTTTTAGGCAAAAAGGAGTCCAAAAATGGTTTTTTTTTTGGGGGGGTAGCTAAATCATAGATTTTTAGTTTTGGCTGGAAAGTATGACCAATTTAGTTTGAATTACAAACCCGTCCTTTACACATCGTTTTCGATTTTTTCCTTTGGGGAAGTTTCTATTGCCGGTTTATTTACTAAATCGTTTTTGGGGTGATGGGGTTTATCAGCAAATAAAACTGTCGGACCCTTTCCCTCCTGATAAAGGGCAAAAGGAAATCATTGATGAAAATGCAGAATAGTAGGGGGGCCTTAATAAATGGCCCTTGGATAAGAAATGTTTTCTTTTAGCCCAGCCCACCCCTGGGGGGCCCGGGACTTTCCCTTTTCTGAGAAAGCCCGAAGCGGAGGTTTTTTCCATTAAGCCCCCACATAAAAAGTTTCCCCTCATTTAAAAAATGATTTGGGAAAAATGAGATTGTCGGGGTTTTGGGGTTCCCAAAAAACAAATAGTTTTTTTTTTAGAAAATGGAAAGGGTCAACAAGATCAAACAACGCCATTTTTTAAGTCAAAAAAAAGACAACCCCCGTCATTTGTGATTTTTTCATATTTGAAAAGGGCCCGATCAGAAGAGAGAGGGGGAGGGAAAAAAAATTTTTATGTTTGTGGCGCTCATGCATGTGCTGTGTTTTTGGTAAAAAAAAACATCCCCTGAAAAGGTTTTCATTTACAAGTATAAAAAAAGTAAACTGTGTCTACAGACTGTGTGACTCCATGGCGTTCTCTGATCACTGGGGAAAAGTCAGTGGTGAAAATTTGGGAAAACGATGTCGCTGAAAAAACCCAAAACCCCCATCAGGGGGGAGTGGGCCCCAAATTTTCCCTTCCTGTAAATCCAGTGGAAAGTTTTTCCCGTAAACAAAGTTTCAAAAATGACAGGATAAACAGAGCACAAAAGTGAAAAAGATTACCAGGAATTTACCTGCACCCCCAAACCCACCTCTTCAGCAACCTGGGATGACCCCCAGGGGCCTTTTTTGCACAACCCAGCGACTCGCAAGAAATTGGGGGGGGCCCGCCGCCCCCCTTTGGCGTGTCCCAAAATTTTAAAACCGCGGGAAAAGCAACCCCGGGCCCTTGGGCCCGGGGGGCAAAACGAAAATTTCACAAAAAGAAAAGCCTTTTCCCTTGGGGCCCTTTTGTAGGCGAGCCGCTGGGGGACTCGAAAAATATTTTGATGTGACGTAGACAACAAAATCTAAATTTAAAACTCTTGCCGATCATTTGCATTGGAATATACCGTCAGCTGCAAAAGTTTGTTTAGCCTACTGAGTATCCAACATGGAGAAGAAGACAAAAGCACCAAACTGGACAGAAAAAGAAACTGAAATCTTGTTGTCGGAAGTGTACCATGTTTATGGCACACTCGTATCAAAGCTGGGCACTTCAACTACAATAGCAAAAAAACAAAGATTGTGGTTGAAAATCTGCGAGAGGGTGAATGCTGCAGAAGGGAACCGGAGGGATGTCAACAGCTGTAAGAAAAGATGGCGTGATGTGAAGTCGACTTTTCTTCAGAAGAAAGTACATGCCGCAAAGACAGAGGTGGGAAAGCTGCTCCGTCTTGCCCCTATGAAGATTTTGTGGGGCAAATCCTGGGGGAAAGCAGCAGCCTCACCCAAGGCATAGCAGGTATTTGATTTAGACTCATTTACTAAGCTTATTACTCAACACTCAACATTACACATGTGTGTGTGTGTGTGTGTGAGAGAGAGAGAAGAGAGAGAGAGAGAGAGAAGAGAAGAGAGAGAGAGAGAGAGAGAGAGAGAGAGAGAGAGAGAGAGTGTCTGAGTGTGAGTGTGTGTATGCGTGTGTTAGTGTGGTGTAGTGGTGGTGGTGGGAGTATGTGCATGTGTGTGAGAGTGATGTGGTGTGTGTGTGTGTAGTGTAGTGGTGGTGGTATGTGTGTGTGTTGTGTGTGTGTGTGAGAGAGTGAGTGTGATGTGGTGTGTAATGCTTGTTAATGTGTGTAGTGGTGGTGGTGAGTGTGTGATGAAGTGATGTGGTGTGTGTGCGTGTGTGTGTATATAGTGTAGTGGTGGAGGTGGTGGTATGTGTGTGTGTGTGTGTGTGTGTGTGTGTGTGTGTGTGTGTGTGTGTGTGTGTGTGTGTGTGCAAGTCTGCATGTGAATGTGAAAATTTAAAATGTTGATGTATCCAAAATGCTAAACAATTTTTTTTAAATATGAATGTAGATTTTCTTGCTCATTTAAAACCATAGTAAGGGTCTACTATAAAGAAAGAAAAACTAACAATCTCATGATTTCAGGTTCAGGGGCTTTGACACGGCTCATCAAGCCATGGAACCAGACCTGCCAACCATTACGCATTTTGCGTAATTTTATTACGCCCAAGTGATAATTCTTACGCCATTACGCATTTAGCCAAAAAATACGCATTGAAAGTTTTCAACAACAAAAAAAAAAAAGAAACGGAACGAAAAAAATCGGCTTATGTACAGACACGCACGGCGCCGTGCGTATAACCAGTAATCTTCAAGAAGCGTTTTCCGGTCATGCGCAGTTCGATTTCACCAATCTTATACCATTCAGCGAAGTTGGCGTCTTTTCGAAGTTTTAGCTACGAAAATGTCGAAACGTGAGTAGAAAGTTTTGGACAAGATGCGAAAAAGAAAAAACTTGGTCAAAAGTTCCGAAAAGAATACTCGGAAAAGTTCCCCTGCATACGACCTTCGGCTAAAGGTGTAAATTGTGCACGGTGTACCACTGCGAGTCGGACTTCACAATTTCCAATCGCGGGATGGTGGATGTGAAGCGTCACCTTGAGTCACGCAAGCACATCGATTCCACTAACGCGCCGAATTCTTCCAGCACAACACTTTTTCAGACTGTAGAACACCAAAAAAGAGATGAAATTAGGAAAAGGGTAATTGGGGCGAACCACTGGTGGCCGATTTT
>JAFLJL010007634.1:5000-10284 GCA_018398815.1 Conus ventricosus | reverse complement strand
CGAAACCCAAAAAAATTTTTTTTTTTTATTTCACAGGGGGGAAAGTGAACACTCGGGTTAAAAAAAAAAAATTTTAATTTATTTGGCAGTCAAATAGATCATCAAGCGCCTCTTCGGCCCTTTTTTGAACATGACTGTAATCACATAAAGACGAGACACAAATCAACTTTCCGACATTTGTCGAAACAGACTAAGCCTCCGTAGGTTTAATTTGTGAGTCATAAGGGACAGCAACGGATACCTTCGAGCGCTCTTAGAGTAGAGCGAAGATAAAAAAATAAATAAACCAATCAATAGATATATAAAAAAACACCTAAAAAAGAGGAAAAGAATACTCTCTCTCTCCTCTCTCTCTCTCTCTCTCCACTGAACGATACCCCAGTTGACGGGGCGACCGTCGTCGAGGAAGGACGTGAACAGAGAGCTCATTTCAGCGCATTGAATCGTGAAGCTGTTATAACGTACTCACCAGGTGTTTTTTTTTTTTTTAAACTTAGAAAAAGTTTCGGTGAAGACAAAGATTCCTTTTCATACATCCTGAAGTAAATTCTTATTTAGACTCCACTTCCTATAAGTTTTTCTTGTATTTTAAAATATGCCGGTTAGCGCTGAGAAAACATCGATCTGCCGTTGACTTTTTTCTTACCCATGTTCATCGGTTTTTGGGGCGAAAGGGGCCCAAGAGCAAACACGTTACGTCGTTCATCTCTGAAGTTCCCGTTTATGTCCGCCCCACTGACATGGTGCTGATGTTCCTGACAATGGGCCTGCTACTGCTGCAGTCGGGGCATCGAAGTGAATCCAGGGCCTCAGGATCTCGATCAAAACTGGATCAGCTCTCCCAGCGATACAGACTGTGGTGAGTGGAATGAAGGAGCTGAAGAAACAAACTGCCTGTTCACACCACGCCACGCACAGACATGTCAACTATCAAGAGCTCTTTGTCCACATCAACATATATGTCAAGAGCAACAGCAAAATATTGACTGTTTGATCAGAAAGGTGAAAAAGACTCTAAACAGCGTGTGCATATCCTTGAAAGTCGATCGCTTCAGGCTAACGAACGACGTAAGAACGTTAAAAAAAACCGGCATCAAAGAAGAAAGCACGGAATCTTCTGACTCGCTGCTTTCTACAGTGGTCCAGACCATGACAAAATCTCGACTCGAATTGTTTCAAGAATGACGACGTCGACGAAGCTTACCGTGTTGGTAGACCGAGCAGTTTCACGCGCTAGACCGTCGTCGTCCGCTTCCGAAGATTTAATAACACGATGATGCTGATGAAGAAACAAAGAAGCCAGAAATTGATGAAGAAAGATGGCTTTAAAGATTGGTCCTGATACACGCCGCAACAACGTGAGCAGCTGAAGTCTTTGTGGGAGAACAACCACGTGGCTACTTGAGACGAGGCAAGATCGTCGCTGCTGGGGTTGTTAATCCCCAGCCACGCCCCGGGACCTAGCTACTCTGAAGCTGAAGCCGAAGAGGACATCGCAGAATCCAGGGGCCTTGGGGGAGTCGGCAGCCTTGATCAATGACAAGTATAACCGAGACGGGGACTGGGACATGCAGAAGGGGCAGATTCATCGTGAGCACCTCAGCAACACAGGACTGCGGGACGACGATTTTGGGAGCCTGGCCCCCTCTCAACGGACCCGAGGACAACAGCACTCAGCCCCACCTCATCGACCGGACCATGACAACTCTACTGCCGATAGCGGCGACTTCCCTGCTCTTCAGCCAGCTACAACCAGCACAGCTGATGCTATTTCCACGAGTGCCTCTCGGGGGCGGCAGTGGTGGTATTTCGTCATCTGCAACAGTGTGCTGACCACATCACCTGGATGTGGAGTCGGGCGGAGGCACCTTTACTGATACCTTGCACTCAGCCGATGCAGAGGTTGTCCGGGAAACGACTCCCCCCGTGGCCCCAGACCCTTGACGAAACGGAGAGGCTTCACGGCTTAGAGGTAAATCCATCAGATTCCTGTGACGAGGTGGATCCTCCCCGGGCCCCCAGGGTGCAGTCACACGTGGCAAATACGACAGCAACAACTACGTTTCGATTCCCCCAGGGGCATCTGCGACCCTTGATGCCTGACGCCATGGCCAGCCCGGTGTTGACAACAAAAAAATGCCCCAACACACACTCGCAAGTACAAAAAGGCCTACACATGCTATTACACCTACTGTTTTGAAGATACTGATCATAATGTTGGGGGAATATGCAATAAGGTAGGCAATCGGGGACTTATTCAGTTTCCTAAACATTATGACATAATATGTTTAACAGAAACCTTTGAAGGTGAAAGTTTTAAAATGAATGTCATGAAAGATTTTGTATTATTTTCGCACCGGCTAAGAAATTTTAGTAGACAAGGTAGGAAAGTGGAGAGTGATGGTTCTGGTGCGTAACTGTTTCACTATTATTTTAAACGCATCAGTGTGAACCTTGACAACTTTGTTGTGTTAGTCCAGGTGAAATTGAGAACGAAACACATTTTTTTCTCCGATGCAAATAATTTTGATAGTATTAGGCATGTACATTGAAGAATATAGCGCCTTGCAATGAAGGGAGACAGTTTTCACATTTGTGTCAACTCATAGTGAAGTCAAAATAAGGCAACTGGCTTGGTATGTCTTTAAATGTTTTGAGATTCGTGACAAACCGTAACTTTGCTTGAAATGTATTCGAGGACTTTTTGTCCCTGTTTAGTATATGTGCTTTGAACATTGTGATCTCCTCCCCCCACCCACACCCCTACGCCCTACCCCTCCCATCCCCGTTACCCCCCCCCCACCCCATTTGTTTCCCCTCCCCCCTCCTCTCTTACGCATGCATTGTTTAGTCGTCTCCAATTATGTAAAAATGTCAACTCATGAAATGGGCCAAGGCAAATTCATTAAAATCATTCATTCATTCATTCATCCACTGAAAGATAGATCAGATAAAAAATACAGACAAGAAATAGAAAACCTGTTCCACACCGTGCTGTGTGTGTGTGTGTGTGGGGGGGGGGGGGGGGGGGGCGTGCGTGCGTGGGTATGTATGTGCGCGCGCGCGTGCGTGCGTGCGTGTGTGTGTGGCCCCGCGCCGCGCGCGCGCGCGCGTGTGTAGGTGCAAGGTTTTTTTTTTATTTATTTTTATTGGCCCCCTTCCGCAGTTCAATGAATGCAAGCATATGAGCTGTTGGCAGTCCTGCAGCTGAAGTTCCTGGGTACATTCTGGCCCGTGTTCAATGAAAGGTACGAAAAGGCGACACAGCAGTGGTGTGTGCAGTTCTCTTGATTTGTGATTCCAAAGTCCACAGACAAGTCAGTGTAAGGGGAAATTTTTCTCCCCACCCATCCATCCCAACCCCTTGGCCCCCTTCTCCCCTCAACAGAATGGACAAAACTGACTCGCCTTTTTCTTCCCCATTGACAGGAATACCATGAGCTGGCCAGACGCCTCCAACAAAGCAAGCCCTATGCTTTATATATAATGTTTTCTCCATGCCGCATGTCGATTTTTTTTTTTAACATAGTGAGTGAGCAAAGTGCATGCGTGGAGTATCCTCTGTAATCCATCCCTTGAAAGTGTGTGTGTGTGTTGTGTGTGTGTGTGTGTGTCTGTGTGTGTGCCTGTCTGTCTGTGTGCGCCTACTTAAAGTCACGCAACACTGATCCTGTAAGATGTGGAGAAAGACATTGTTAGGTCCAGAAAGACGCCGAACATGTCGACATATCAGTAACATTCATTATGACAATGGACAGGACATAGAAGATTTTACGAATGGTGATTTTGTTTTCGTTAGAAAAACAAAACAAACCAAAAAACAAAACGATAAGGTATATGTACAACTAACAGTCTGAACGTTTCAAAGAAAAGAACAACACACTCACCTTTATCTAACGAGGCATCCATAGTAAAGGGGCCAGGCCACAGAGCACAGAGTCCACCTGTAGGAATTGTAATAAATGGGAGTTACTGGTCACTTCTCCTCACCGTCCAGACGACCAAAAGTCAGTGAGTTTGCAGGAAGGACATAAAATTTTTTTTTAAAAATACACATCGCACATGCTGAAAAAGAGGCTTGTGGAAAAAAAAAATCTTAAAACCATCCTTGTGCTGGATGGAAGTTAATGACAGCATTCTCCAATTAGTCACTACATTAATGATACTTCTCGAAGGTTCGGTTTAAAGAGACGCACCAAGTGCCCAGTCTCTACTCTCTTTCCAAACACTGATCGACCCAACAAGCTGTCTGGTCCGTCAATTTCATGGTCAAAGATTTCCTTTTTTTACTGATCACTTTTTCACTATGCCTCCGTTAAAAGCGACTGCGGGAAACCCCCAAGGGGAATACGTGTCGATTAACGATTACAGGTTTTTCGAGTTAGAACACGTCATGCACACGACAGTAGAGCACCTATGTGATTTTTTTTCCCACAAAAAAATATCCCCTTTTGCGAGGGAAAGGAAAGCGGGGATTTCCCGGATATATCTGGAATGACTTAACTCTAGGATATATTAGGAACGACTTAGACGGCGCACAGACGTAGGAAAATATTCACTGTGTTTTAGACGGTGTCTAGATGTACTGCACCCCCTACA
Source organism: Conus ventricosus (assembly GCA_018398815.1). Classification (NCBI taxonomy): domain Eukaryota; kingdom Metazoa; phylum Mollusca; class Gastropoda; order Neogastropoda; family Conidae; genus Conus; species Conus ventricosus. The sequence goes on along the minus strand of JAFLJL010007634.1, from coordinate 5,685 downwards.
CAAAGCCAGCCACACGCACGAACACACTGTCAGTCATTCGCTACCTAACCTTTCCCCCTTGCTTTATGCGCGCGCACTCTGCACAACTGTCCCCTCTTTCAGAGAAAGGAGGTCATGGTGACATCAGTACAGAAAAAAACTTGGGCAACGATCGGACATAGACAGTTAAAACAATACTTACTGCTTTTGACTTTTTTGTCGATTGATATCAATATGGATTGCAGTGGAGCGAAAACCAAGACCCCAAATCGAGTGCGTAGCGGGGTATCAGGAGATCTGTCACAGGTTATTTGAAGTGCCTGCGGTCTGTATAATGGTCCGTTGAAGAGGGGGTAGGAAGTCACAGGTTATGAAGTGCTTAGGTTCTGTGTAATACGTTATAGAGGGGAATGAAGAACAGGTATGAAGCAGTAACAGCCCCAGTCTTTTCTTGGTCCATAAAGAAATATAGCCACGTCAGAAACGGCTTTGTCCTTCTTATTGACATTAATCAGTGTTGCCTCCCAGAATGACAGGGTTCAATTAAATAGGCCTACTTCTGTTCTACATTTCGTTTTTCTGGGTTTTTGTTGTGGCTGATGATGATGCTGTTGTTGTGGGTTTTTGTTGTTGTTCTATTTCTTCTTCTTCTTCTTTTTCTTCTTCTTCTTCTTCTTCTTCTTCTTTTCATCTTCTTTTTCTTCTT
>JAFLJL010007634.1:0-2500 GCA_018398815.1 Conus ventricosus | reverse complement strand
GCACACAAAGGCACATGTGAGTTTGAAGATTGTATTTCCGTGCACACAAAGGCACATGTGAGTTTTCCTGTTTTAGTGTTCTGAATAAGGACATCGGAAAAAGTTGCAGACAGAAACATGGCAAAAACTGGAGGAAAACGACGCAACTGGGAGTTTTACGCCATGATGTAGCGGGGATTGTGTTTTCCCCGTTTACGGGACATTTCGCAAAGAAAAGCTTTCACAAGATTTTTTTTCTTCAAGCTCATGTTGATGTTCTGCAAATTGCTGATTTGAATCTTTTTTTTTCAGTTAGAAACTCTCAGACGAACTGATGTAAGCTTGGATTATTATACCTTTTTTTTTCATTTGTTTTCAGATAGGTTATTTCAACAGTGTAGACACGCTTACTATAGCCTATTCTGCTACCTGTTGCTGTAAAAATGGATACCTCGTTTGACAAAGGTGGGCATTTTATTCTTCTTCTTCTTCATTGTTTCTTTGGGCTTTTAGGAGACCTATTTATGAAAGGCCCTATTTTACATGTGATTAACACCGATTTTACAAATATACTTCTTTCTTTCTTGTTTTAAATTAACCCAGGAATACACGTATTCATGACTCCATTAAATCCTTTTGCAGGGAATTGCCCCCACCCTATGTGATTTTTGGGTCCTGAAAAATGAACTTTTTTTTTTCATCTTTATATCAGTTTACGGAAAAAAAACTTTCAAGCAAATTTTTGCGTGTTTTTAGAAAATCTATTTTAATTCACGCTCGCGCGCACGCACGTAGTCACGCCGCACGCCACACACGCACGCACGAACGCACGCACACACACACACAACACACACACCACACACACACACGCCACACACGCACACACACACACACGCACGCACACGCAGACGTACTAAACACTCATACTCACACACGTACGTACACATGCATTCGCAAGCATGCACAGATGCATGCTGTGCCGCACACAAACATACATAACCGCAACCACCACTACCACCACCAGTTCAAGACCACTACCACATACCTAACAATAACACACACACTGACAGTTCTGTGTGTGTGTGTGTGTGTGTGTGTGTGTGTGTGTGTGTGTGTGTGTGTGTAAGAGAGAAAGAGAGAGAGTACGTCTGCCTGCCTGTTCTGTCTGTCTGTGAAACACACTCACAACATATATACAAACACACACATACTCTGTCTGTTTGTCTGACTCTGTGTGTGTGTGTGTTGTGTGTGTGTGTGTGTGTGTGTGGTGCGCGCGCGCACGCGCGCGCGCTCGTGTATGTGTGTCTGAAAGCACACACATACACAGACATAACATCACATACATACTCTCTCCCTCCCTCCCTCTCTCTCTCACACACTCTCTCTCTGTCTCTCTCACTCACTCTCTCTCTCTCTCTCTCTCTCTCTCTCTCTCTCTCTCTCACACACACCACACACACACACCACTACACACACACACACACACACACACACACACACCCACACACACACACACACACACGTGACACCCGTCGCTAAAGTACTGTTGAAAGGGACATGGTAAACAGACAGGTGCAGGTCGCAGCACAGTGTAAAGGCTTGTTTGTTTTTCACGCCTCGTACAATCCCGGATCATGAAGCCATAAACACAGCACAGTGAACCGGGGACTGACGAGGGTGGAGAGGGATGGTGTGGTGGTGGTGGTGGTGGGGAACGCGCGCGCGTGCGTGCGTGTGTGTGTGTGTGTGTGTGTGTGTGTGTGTGTGTGTGTGTGTGTGTTTGTGCTGCGTGCGTGCGTGCGGTGTATGTGTGTGTGTGCATGCGTGCGTGCGTGCGTGTATGTGCATGCGTGCGTGCGTGCGTGTATGTGTGTGTGTGTGTGTGTGTTGTTGTGTGTGTGTGTGTGTGTGTGTGGTGTGTTGGATTCACAGGTGAGCACATGTCGCGCAGCATAATTTCAGTTCCAACTGTTTCCTAGCCAGTATGTCGCAACGAGGTGACAGACAGTCAACCTTGATATGGCCCTTTGCGGTCGGCGGGGCTAAAAGCAAGATAAATTGAATCGAACTGATGCTGTCAGAGTGACTGACGCGTGCGCAACGACCGTACAAGTCCGTTGCTACAGATTTCTGTTGTCCAATTGCATTTACACGTCTTTGTGTAAACAGGTTTAAAAAATACAGGCCTGCCTCTAGCTGATTTTTTTTTAGTGGTTTGTCGTCAAAGGTTGGCGGCCAAGAACATGTAGTCCGCTAACTGCAAGGTCAGCCTGAAGGCTACAGAAGACTGCAGCATAGGCTACAACACCAACAATAATGACGACAACGAGAAAGCTATATTCCTGCTCACAACTTAGTGAATAACCTACTGCTTCCCTTCATGCGCATCAATAGCAGCAACATGCGCTAAGAACGACAGCACCATAACAACGATCTATGTACGTACATTGCTGTCGTAAACAGTACAAGGCCTGCTTTTGAAAAGAGGTCTAACAATGGTGTTCTATTGAGAGGAAAG
>JAFLJL010007633.1:0-10376 GCA_018398815.1 Conus ventricosus | reverse complement strand
TTACACAACCTTAAAAACACCTTCCAAAAACACACAGCAATTCTTTTTAAAAAATCTTCCTTATAAATCTAGATCAGAAGAAAAATTTAACATTCCTGAATTCAAAGATCATACAGGTGGGCTCTCTGAACATGGTTTTCATGAGTCTGCAGGAATATGTTTGTATGTCTACATCATGCAAGTCCAACACTCTAAAAGAACATGTTTCACTGTGAGTGGTACATAACATGGAATGCACCACGAAGCATCTTCACCTTTTAACCTTTACCACGAGTGTCCAATAGTGGACGACAGGATTTCTTCCCTTGAGCCCAGTCGTCCAATAGGGGGACGACAGGATTTCTCTCCCTTGAGCCGAGTCGTCCAATAGTGGACGACGGGAACATAAAAAATTCCTCCACTTTCCATGAAATGGTCCAAGGAAAAAACCTCTGTAACTAGTCGGGATGTTGGAACGAGTTGTCGACCATACTTTCAGGGGCCCTAGTGTGAACTTGGCTGACTCACGACCTTTGGAACAAAGCACAGAGAGCCCGACCACGCGGCACGTTTCCTGTGTCGGAAGAAAATCTCGGTCAGGGAAGGGATGCTAACAATTTCTCGTGCAATGAAGTGCTTGAAATCGTATTACAAATGGATCTGGTGATGTTTGGGAGTTGAGTGTTGGTTCTTTCCTGTGCACCTAACACAAGACCGCCCAGTTGTTGTAGAGCTACCGTAAAATAAATTTAAAAAGTGGCCAAATCTGTGCGTCAGCAGGGAATTATCGCTGTGCACGGCGCACGGCGCCACGGAATGAGTGCGTGCGCCGCGCTCGTCTGGAAAGAATTAAAAGATAATAATAACCTATCAAGAACATGACAGAAACAAACATTATGTGTGCATGTTCATCAAAAGTGTATACGCATTTATGAACATACCAAGAACATGGCAAACAAAACAAATATGGGAAATATGTTTATTCTTGAATATTTGCATAAGGGCATTTATCCATTCATCTAATTTTATAAATTACACATGTAAAGAATGATAGTGATTAGTCACAAACACCCCCAGTAAGAAAAAACATACAAAATGTGTTATGTTCAGGACAAGAATAACATACATTTACATGAACTGATATTAGAAACTATCAAGAATATAACTGTAACACACACATAATGTCAACCATATTCAGAACACACAACACACACACACACAGTGTGTGTGCGTGCATGCATGTGTGTGTGCATGTTGTGCGTGTGAGTGTTGCGAGTGTGTGTGTGTGTGTGTGGTGTGTGTGTGTGTTGTGTGTGCGCGCATTTACATATCTAATTATCAACATATCACTATAACTATATCTATCTCTGTGTGTGTGTGTCTTTCATTAACGTCTATCCACTATTCGTGATATTAGACAAAAAAAAAAAAAAAAAAAAAAAAAAAAAAAAAAAAAGGTGAATGTGTACGGAAGTAATTGCAAGCGTGCACATAATGTATGCATGTGTATATGTATGGGTGCACGTGCACGCGAATGTGTGTGTGTGTGTGTGTGTGGTGTGTGTGTGTGTGTGTGTGTGTTTTGTGTGTTGTGTGAGTGAGGTGTGTAAGTGTGCGTGCGTGCGTGCATGCGTGCAGTTGTGTGTGTGTGTGTGTGTGAGTGTGTGTGTGTGTGTGTGTTTTGTGTGTGTGTGTGTGTGTGTGTGTGTGTTTGTGTGTGTGTGTGTGTGTGTGTGTGTGTGTGGTGTGTGTGTGTTTGTGTGTGTGTGTGTTTGTGCCTGTGTGTGTGAGTGAGATAGTTGTGGATGTGTAAGTGTGCGAATATCTTTACATAAGTCATAAGTGAAGATTAACATAAAACAAAATTACTTAAAACCAACAACTAATCATATTAAAGTCAAAATCGCATGAAAGTAGTTTAAAAAAAAAACAAAAACTTTGCTTCCCCCACACTCCCCCCAATCCCCACCATATATTATCCACTCCAACCCTCCTCCTTTCTCCTCCCCGCAAATAAAATTTATAAAATGTTATAAGTATCTTCCAATAGGGGTGCGTTCTAAGTGCACAAAGAATTCATACGTATAAGCTGGTGACTCAAAATAGCCTGCACAGTATTTTGCTTCAATACTGGAATGGTTTTTTTCATATCACTGCATGAAACAATATGAACTGGAGTAATTTTGTTTCCACATACGCAAACTACGCTTTTTACATATTTTGTTTTAAATGCATTAAGTTTCCACCTGTACATTAATGAGAGTAATTTTCTTAAAGTTAAAATTCTCTTTGATTCTTTTAATATCAAATTTGATCTTTATTGATGTGATCTACCATACTATATTCGAAAGCTTTCCAGATATGCGACTTAACTAAGTTACACTGTTCATGTACTGATAAGGGAAAATCAAACAATTCTGAATCAAAACTATTTTTGGCTCCACGTTTAGCTGCCCTGTCTACTTTTCATTGTAATGAAAAAGAACAATGTGAAGGAATCCAACAAAAGCTACATGGGTTCCTCTTGCAATCAGCATGTGTATCATGCAATTACTCTATGATCATTTCAGGTCTTGTGTGCAATTGAAAAACTTTTAATGCTGAAGAACTGATTTAGAATCAACACAGACAGAATTTGAAATACTGTTCTTGGAAAGTTTAAAGGTAATTTAAAGCCAGGAGTATCGCTGTTAATTCTGCTGTAATATCGATTTGTTAATTCCGATATAAAATGATTTCTCCACTCTTAAGTATGGAATTAAGAATGCACAACCTGTATTGTTTATCAATGCACGAACCGTCTGTGTATATTTTCAGATAATTTGAATAGTTCTTTTCAACATGACATTTGATATAGCTTGCTAACAAATTTATGTTTTCATCTTTTTAATATTGGTATGACCCAATATCAAAATATGCCTTATTAAGCTCCCATGGTGGTATAGGAGAAAATAACGGTCTAATGGATAGTGCATTGTTATCGATTGAAACCCCAGAATCGTAATACATTTTGATGTTAAGTTGCCAGTGTTTTTTGAGAAGCTATAGATTTTGCTCTTTTAGGAAAGTCAATATCTGACCTCATTTTTATTTCAGATCTAATGTGCGTTTTATTAGTTGTACTCTGATAACAAAATTTACAACACCTAACTCTCTGTATTCATCTAAGGGAAGCATCTGCGCTTCGTAATACGTACGAGAAGATGATGATGCACCGGAAGGCAAGTGCTAATTTTAATGCCTTGCATTCAATACTTTCAAGCTTTTTCAATAGGTATTTAGGAGCGCTAAAGATTACTTCTTGGGCATATGTTATTTTCGACCTCATTAAAGATTTACATTAAGTTATCAATGTGGATGAGTTCTGTCCCATTTTTTTTACAAATAATTTTAAGGAAATTTAATGTTTTCTCGCCTTTGTTAATAAGTATTCAATATGAGTGTTCCATGATAGTTTAGATGTAAAATGGACTCCTAGGAATTTAACTTCTGTTACGTATTTAGAGTGTTTCGCCCAATGTAAAAACAGGCAGTTTATCTGGATTATTACCACTATTGAAAAGAATGATGTTTGTTTTTTCAATAGACAAGTTTAATCCATTTAACTTCATGTATTCCGCATCCTATTTAGTTCGCCTTGATAGATCTTTTTGATGAAATTTATATTACGCTGTGGAGTTTTCTTTTAAGAGCTACTTCCATCCACATGCATATGTCGTCTGCATTTTTGAACGAGGACTACTTTTTAGATAACTTAGTTGGCAAATCATGCAATAGCAATGAGAAAAGAAGCGGAGCTAACACTGACCCTTGAGGATTCCCATTGACAAAGTTCTGCTGGTGGAATATGTTTTTCCTACCTTGTTTGTATTACTCTATCTTTGAGAAAGCATTTAACATAATTGTATACATTTCCTGATAGTCCAATATTTTAAGTTTGTTTAATAGCTGTGAATGCCATACTTGATCGTAAGCCTTGTTTATGTCCAAAAATGTAGCCAGGACACATTTACGTCTTGCAAATTGTTTCTTTATATATTGTTGATAATTTCAACTAATATTTCTGTAGTAAAATCTCCCTTTACGAAAGCCAGCTTGATTAATAGGATGATGTCATTTTTTCACAGTAATGTGCTAGTCTATTCAGAACAATTCTTTCTGATAGTTTACAGACGTGTGATTTTTAATGCTATGTCTGTAGTTTTTAGGATCGCTAGAAGACTTTCCTTGTTTATGAACAGGGACAAAAATTTTGTCTGTTTCCATATTTTGGCTGTCACTACTGTTCCAGCAAGTACTTAACAAAGCATGAAGAAAAACCACAAGATTTTCAGGTAAATTCTTTAGCATCTGATTAGATATTGCATCTAAACCAACTGATGATTTCCTTAGTGGAATGGCTCTAATGGCTTCTTTTACTTCTTGTACAGTTATAGGAGCATTAATGTTAATGCTATTATCTGGTGGTGGATTATCATATGTTATATTACTTTCTTCTTTTTCTCTATAAGTTCGTGTCAGAGTTTGTTAGACCCTCAGGGCGGCTGACATCAGCGAATAGGTTTACAAAAAAATCTGCTTTCTCTTCAGCAGTGGGTAAATTGTTGTTATCTATTTTTATGGGATACTGTGGTGATGTCAATCCATTTTTCATAGCTTTCAGTTCTTCCCATACTTTTCCCATATCCTTGCAATGTTTCACTTCAGTGTTACAAAAATCATTCCAGTGTTGCAATTTTGCATATTCTATTGCATCATCACTTTCTTTACCCGTCTTTTTCATTTTTTCATGATTACTTGTTGACCTCTTTTTACAATATATCTTAAATCTTTCTTTTTTCTTGTTATTTGCGCGTTCACATTCCTTGTTCCACCACACATTTCCATTATGTTTTTTTGATTTTGTTGCTTTTTATTTTTGGGATCGATTTCTCTGCTGCTGTTAGAATAAATTTACAAAAATTTTTCATACTGATCGTCTATATTTTCTTCAGCAAAATAATCTAAAATCTATGTTTTTAAGGGTGTCTTTGAAAAGTGACCAATCTGCACACTTGTAATTATACTTTGGGATAACATCTTCTGTGTTTTCTTCTTCTGCTGCTATGTTATTTAAAGATATTATGACTGGAATATGATCTGATCCTAAGAGTCACTTCCCGTTTTTCCCCCACTGCATTGACTACCAATGATGGAGATACAAATGTTAAATCGATGGCTGAGGGATTATGGTTAGATACATCTGGAATACGAGTTATGTTTCCATTATTCAGTATGTAAAGAACAGAATCCGCAAGGTTATCTAACAAACGGTTACTAGAAATATAGGAACAACTCTTATCCCAGAAAGGGGCATGTGCATTATAAAATCACCCCCTATAACCCACTTATCCGTTTGATCTTGGAACCCTTTCAACCATTCAGTGTTCTTATTATCAGGACCTTTTGGAAGATAAAAATTTAAGCAACATTAAGAATCAAGGATGAAGCAAACTTAACCATGGCTGCACAGCATGACACAGAGGAAATATTATTCGATACTGGAGGAGTTCTTTCACAAAAGTCCAGGTCTTCACGCACATATATGGCTGTTTGCACTCTGTCTCCACATTTTTCGTAAACTGGAGGGTGGTAAAATCCAGGTAGATGAGGTAATTTATCACAGCTCACATTTAAAGATTGTAGTAATAAAACATGAAACTTATTTGTTACTAAATATTGATTTAAGTAAGATAAATTTTTCGTTATAGAACGACAATTCCACTGTAAAAATGTAATGTTGGCTTTTTTTGTGCTTTCATATATATATATCACAATAATCATATCATTTGGACATTAACTATCTTAGATATGACTGCAGAAGAAAACAGAAAATCTTGACGATTGAGTTAAACAGCTGAGAGGTCAAAGTAGGACCAGTTTAGTAGAACCAAGGACGTGGAAAAGGCGGAGGGTGAAGACCTGGGCAACTGTAACGAAAGGTTGCGGGTCTCCTCCGTGGCTTTTCCCAAAACATTCCATGCAGGTGTTTGCCCAGGGTCCTCGCGATGGTGCTCGCTCCTCTGGTCGTGGGGTGAACGTCGTCAGCCGTCAGGACTCTGTTGTCTTCCACCTTCAACTCGTTAAAGGAGACGAAAGTAATGTTTGTGTTCTGTCTGTAGTTTCTGTCTTGTCATTGCGTTGAACAGATCTTTCTTAATGTCTAGTATCTTATTTTTGACAGGAGCCACTTGACTCACCACAATCTTGGCTTTAGGAAATTGAGCTTTGGCCTCCTTGACGCATTTCTGCAATTCAGTGCTGCATTTCTCTGGATCTTTTCCCTTCAAATCGTTCACTCCTACATGCAGAACTACACATTCGGGTTCAGGATTCAGAGATGCTTTTGCCTCGTTCAGTGAGCGTGTGCAATGCTCAATCTGATAAGCTCTTCTCTTTGCCACCTGGAGACCGTATGACAGGCCAAGTCTCCGAGCATCAACCCTTTTTCATGATACTGTCATGTATCAGGAGCACACGAGTATCTCTGTGTGTGTGTGTGTGTGTTGTGTGTGTTTGTGTGTGTTTGTGTGTGTGTGTTTATGTGTGTGCGTGTGCGCGTGTGTGTGTATGTGTGTGTGTGTGTGTGTGTGTGTGTGTGTGTGTGTGTGTGTGTATGTGTGTGTGTGTTCTCTAAATAAAAATAGAAGAAATTATCAAGCTCAGCTGGTTAAATCAACTACAAACATCGAACAAACAAATAATTGAAACAGTGAAAAACAAATGCTCCAAGGTGGCTCTGATAATCAAATCTGTTGACTAATACAATCACCATATATAAAACAGAATGCTTAAACCATTGGGGTCAGAGGTCATAGCCAAACACGGGTTTAACCTGAAGACTACAGCCAAGTGATCAGACCACAGCACTTAACCCTTTCTACCCTGAATTAACACTTGCCGTGGAACCTTCCAAGCCTGACATGTTTCTGGGGGTTAAAGTTGAAAGGTCAAGGCTGCTAAAAATCAAACTGTCATTAATTCAGTATTGGAACACAAAAAGGGCACACTTGACTTGACTTGACTTGGTCCCTTAGACGTCGGTCCGTAGGGGGCACCCCTGAAGCAGTGACAACCATCCTTCTCCATTCCTCTCTGTTCTCCGCCCTCCGCAATGTGTCTCTCAGCCGCAGGCCTGTCCATCCGTGATGTTATCCTCCCATCTTTTCCTTTGTCGACCTCTTCGCCTTTGTCCTGGTACTGTGCCCTGCATGATTGTCTTGGCAAGGCCTGTTGATCGTGTGATGTGTCCATACCATTTCAGTTTGCGTCTTTTTACTGAGGTTAGGAGATCGACATATGGACCAATTTCATTCACGATGCGCTTTTTTTAAATTCCACATTGCTGATGTGATCTCTGTATGAGATGCCAAGGAGTCGTCTGAAGCACCTCATTTCCATTGTTTGGATCTTTTTTCTCAAGGTCTGATTTAAAAGTCCATGACTCACAAGCATATAAGAAAATCGCCATGACTAAGGATCGCATCAGTCTAATCTTTGAGCTGATGGAGATGTTTTTATTTCTCCAAAGAGGCGTTAGCTTAGATAGCGTTAGCTGTGGTCTGAGCGACTCTTGAGATGATTTCAGGTCTTGATCCTTCATCTGAGATTGTTGCCCCCAAGTACTTAAATGTGTTGACTGGTTCAGCTTTTTGCTGTTGATGGTTATGTCTTGGGTAAAGCCGATTGGGTTGTTAGTCATGACCTTTGTCTTTTCCGCACTTATTTCCATGCCATAATCAGCAGAGGTGTTGTTGAGTCTGTTGATCAGGGGCACTAGCTCTTGTTCGTTTCCAGCTAGTCCATCTATGTCGTCGGCAAAACGGAGGTTGGTGATGATTCTCCCTCCAATGGTTACAGTTTCCTTCATGGTCTTCTAGCGCATCGGTCACAATTCTCTCAAGGAAGACATTGAAAAGTGTGGGGGAGAGTAGACAGCCCTGTCGCACCCCAACGGTAGTTCGGAACCACTCGCCTATGTTGTTACCGAAGGAAAACGGCACTGGTGGCTTTATTGTAGAGGCTTTCAATAGTTCCAATGAGGTTGGCATTGATGTTGGAGAGTTTCATTGTTGCCCATAATGCTTCATGCCACACTCGGTCGAAGGCCTTCTTGAAGTCTATGAATACGTGGTACAGATGTTTTTTGGTTTTGGTTGTACTTCTCACACAGTATTCTTAGGTTGAATATTTGTTCTATGGTACTTCGTCTGGCCTGAACCCGCCTGTTCTTCAGCGATGATCTTTCTGCTTGTGGGTTCAGTCTATTTAGGATTACTTTCGCATAACTTTGCTTGGGTGGCTGATGAGGCTAATCGTGCGATTAATTTTGGCATTGCTGTAGGTTGCCTTTCTTTGGTAGCGTGATGATAAGTGACTGCGTCCAGGGAGTAGGCCATTCCCCGGTTTCCCAGATTCTGTTGCATATTGCAAGTAACATGTCCACCATTGGATTTACCTCCTGCCTTTAAACAATTCTGCCGGTATGTTGTCAAACACGGGCGATTTTCCTGTTTCATTGATGATAAGGCTCTAATGATTTCATCAGTGTTATATTATCCATGCTGTTATTTGTTGGTTCCGGTGCGACAAGGATTGATGAATTTCCCTCAGCGTTGTGAGAGTAAAGCTCAGAACAGTATTCTGTCCATCGTTGTAGTTCTTTTCATCATCGTTGAGACATTTACCGTTTTTGTCATGGATCGTTGTTATCTTGGCTTGTTTCTTTCCGTTAGGTCCTTGACAATTTTATAGGCTGCTTTGCTGTTGTTGTTTTTCAAATTATTATCAATCTCTTGGCATTGGTTGTCAATCCAAGTTTCCATTGCTGCCTTCATCTCAGTTTTAACCTTCTTGTTAACATCATTGTACTTTCTTTTTCCTTCTGGGTTGTTCTTTTTGTTTTTCAATTCACGACGTTTGTCACAAAGTTCCAGAATTTCGTCGGTGACCCATGGATTCTTCTTTGGCCGATGTTTACCAAGCACTTCTGCTGCTGTTTCTGTGACAGCTTTGTTGAAGGAGTCGGTGAAGGATTCTATGTTGATGTCTTCATTTGCCAGGACAGTAGAGGTGCAAATTTTCCTCCAATATTTGCTTGAAATGCTTCCTTTATGTTAGGGTCTTTTAGCTTCTCCAGATTGAACTTTAACCTGATGTTTCCTTTCTTTTTGTTGTTTTTGAGGCGGAGGTCATAGTGGCAGATGGGTCAGAATCCTGACAGACACAGTGACCAAGTGGTCGAGCATAGGATCTTAATCCTAAGGTTAGAGGTCATAGTGGCAGACGGGTCAGAATCCTGACAGACATATTAATATTTCATTACATTTGATTTATCTGGTAAAACATGGATCCTTGATAAACTATGGGCCAAACAGATCTTTAATCACTGCTTCTTATTTTGACAGTTGTATTATTATGTTTGTGATACAATGCAAATAAAAGGAGACTGTGTCATGGTCAAATATATTTCCTGCAATTCTGTACATTTCTGAGGCTTTTGCATCGATACTTTCATAACTATTTGGTAATCATCCACTATGGTTTCATTGACAACTTGTCTCACTGTTACGTTACTTCCTTGGATCAGGTGTCCAGGAAAACAAAGAGAAAACAATCAGCAAGTCATTCAAAATTCCCTTACTCAAAGCAGCACATGCTACAAGACTCAAATGACTTCAAAATACTCTCCTGTGCTTATTGTTTATACACAGAATACGAATGGAATGAGCTGGATTTGAGCACAGATCGATGCCTGACATCTGGTCAGGTGCAGGTGGCTATGTGTGTTTTGGGGCACCAGGGCAGGCGTCAGGTGCAGGTGGCCATGTGTGTTTTGGGGCACCAGGGCAGGGGTCAGGTGCAGGTGGCCATGTGTGTTTTGGGGCACCAGGGCAGGGGTCAGGTGCAGGTGGCCATGTGTGATTTGGGGCACCAGAGCAGGGGTTGGGTGCTGCGTGAAAAAGTGTTAATCCTAAGGTCAGAGGTCAAAATGGACGACGGGTCAGCCTGATGATTATAGCCAAGAAATCTGAACACAGTATCCTTAATCCTAAGGTTAGAGGTCATAGTGGCAGATGGGTCAGAATCCTGACAGACACAGTGACCAAGTGGTCAGAGACACAGGATCTTAATCCTAAGGTTAGAGGTCATAGTGGCAGACGGGTCAGAATCCTGACAGACACAGTAGCCAAGTGGTCAGAGCACAGGATCTAAATCCTGATGTCAGGGGATCGATTCCCAGCAGTGTCTGACAGGTAAAGTGTTGAATGGATTTTCCCATCTCCCTGGTCAACACATGGACAGACCTGCTAGTGATGAACGACCTTTGTGATACAGGTACTATGGCACTTAGGTGA
>JAFLJL010007631.1:0-10291 GCA_018398815.1 Conus ventricosus | reverse complement strand
AAACACACACACACCACACAAAACAAAAAAAACACACAACACACAACACACCCCACACCACACACACACCCCAAAACACACACACACACACACACACACACACACACACACACACACCACACACACACACACACACACACACACACACACACACACAACACACACACACAAGGGACACACACACACACACACACGCCGTGCAAAAAAAATCTTTTAAATCCAAGAATATTCCCATTTTTTTAAGTTTACAAGAGGTTACTCTTCATTACAAAAGCTTCTTTTGAAAATTTTGAAAAGATATATAAGACTACATGCTTCCCAAAGTACATAAGCTTTATTCTTCAATAAAGTGTTGTACGCTCGATCACAAAATTTTTCAAAACAGAATTCATTAATAAATTATACATTTTATCAAAAAAATGTCAATAAACACCCAAAACACCACAAAAAAAATTGTTTCACTTTTTCCAGACTTAGGTTAAACGCTTTCAAAACCAAGTTCATAAAAAAAACGTCCAATGTGTATGCGGGGCTGTTGATAGTTGTACAACAACACTATTTTGTACTTTTGTCCTTATTTTGAATCAGGTCTATCAAAATTCAGAAAAGATGAATCTAAATGCATTTTCCAAGAACCTGTATTTCTTTTGAACTTTGTTCAGAACTTAATGATAAGTCCAGTCGGCTCGTTTTATGACTTCTGGCTATTTTAGACTGTTTTGTTTTGACTGTTGCAGTTTGATTTGTCAATGTTGATTTTTGCTAAGGATTGTTCTTATGTAGTATTTCCACTAATATTTAACACACACAAGCGCGCGCACACACGCGCGCGCGCACACACACGCGCGCGCACACACACACGCATGCACACACACACACACGCAAGCACGCATGCATACTACACACTCATACATATATACAACTAAACACTCATTTCCTGTCTAATATCACTTTAAAGTGAAAAGACGTTAAATCGAAGAAGAAGAAGAAGAAGAAGAAGAAGAAGAAGAAGAAGAAGAAGAAACACACACACACACACACACACACACACACACACCACACACACACACACACACACACACACACTCCAGGAAACGGTGCTTTGTTGCGGTGGAACACAACAGAATGTTCTCAATGTGAAATGATGTCGTTTTATTCAAAAGCAGCATCGTCAGCCACCCTCTATCAGCTATTGCAGGACGGGATGATTCAACAGAACAGTGAATAGACGCTGCTACAGGTGATTTCATATTGCAACCTGAAGCTTTGTGCCCAGTGTCAGAGGCACAGGTCGGCTAGGCAAAACAACGCCACAGCCAGAGAAGTAGACACGATCAAACAGACTTCTAATTCTCTATCCCACTTTGGAACCAGATCAAAGGACATCGCCCTGTCTCAGCCAGCACTCGCATTCAGATTGAAGCTTCTCTCCTACAGTTTTTCTGTCAGTCAGTAATTCAAACCAGGCATATACCAGAAAACACTCGAATTCACTAGCTTGTCAATGCTCTAAAGAAAATCAAAGACATAAACTTTACAAAGATCTTCAAAATGGTTTGCTCTGCGTTCGTTCTTTTTGCCGTCGTGGTTGCTGTTGTAGACGCTGCAAAAAAGAAAAAAAAAAGAAAAAAAAAAGAAAATCGGAAATGAAATGAGGTAGGGAACGGTAAACGATAAACAGTAAACAAGTGGGGTATTTTTTTTTTTTTTTTTTTTTTTTTTTTTTTTTTTTTTTTCCTGTACTTCTTTTTTTTTTTCCACATTTTTAATGTCACCTCTCTCATCCCTCCACTCAACAATTCCTTCATTTCTCACACATTCATCCCTCAACATAAACCTGGCAAGGTACTTACTTAAAACAAATTAATTATAAACTCATGTATGTACAGATATAAAGGTAGTTACAATAAAGAGTTCAAATCAAAATATCCTATGACATTTGACATGGTGTTCTTTGTGTTTGAAGGAATGAATGGGAGAATGAGTTGAAATAACTGACCCCATGTATGTTGGAATTGTATAATTGTGCTATTAAAGTATTAGCAAAGAGGTTTTTTGTTTTTAAACAAACATGCACGCACACACACAAAAAGACATACGTATCATAATAATTGTACCAAAGAACCCAAAAGAAGTCAGACACAATAAAAGAACAAACACGCATATCCCCCCCCCCCCCCCAAAAAAAAAACAACAACAAACAAACAAAAAAAAAACCATCATTACATGAATTGTAAGCAGGATATATAAACTTGCACACACACATATACAAATAACTTCAAAAACTAGGAAAATACCAAGGGGTGGCATGGGTGAGAGGCTGAGAGAGAGGGAGAAAAAAAAAAATTTAAGATGGGTAATTACAACAAAAGAAGAGATGGCTAGTTATGTTAAAAGATACCAGCGTTTACCATTCTCAACTATGTAGCATTATCTAGGTTGGGATACTCAAGTTGGGACCATGTGTACATAAGATTTGTCAAAAAAAAAAAAAAAAAAAAAAAAAAAAAAAGTCACAATCATGCTAGGAAATGATAGAGGAATAGGGAACCTGGTTTTGTCAAATTGATCTGAATCATAGTTCAGAAAGGCTAAGTATTTTTTCCAATTTAAATCTATAGCTTAAGATTGTTAGGAAAACATGAAGGTCTGGGTGGTTATTTTGTAGTTTACATTTGTAAACATAAAACTTAGCAAACAACAGAATAAAGTTAAGAACTTTGTCAGTTTCCACATTTTGTTTCATTCCAAACAGAACTAACTCTTTCTCAAAAAACAGATTAGCGCAGTGCTGACATTTCTCCATTAGCAGGTTTTGAAGATTTCTCCAAAACCGCTGCACAATATTACAGTCGGAAAAGCATGTGTGTAATCGTCTGTTGTTCCTGATCACAAAAGTTACATAATGGTGAATCCACAATTTTGCACTGAAACAGGTATTTCTGGGTTGGCAGCAATCTATGTAGAAGTCGACATTGGAACCATCTAAGCTGGACGTCAGTAGAAACTTTATAACTATGAAGGAATATTTGTTTCCAATTCAGATTTACAAATAGATTATTCCATTTATTAATAGCAGCGGGAGAGGCATTATTTTCATTTAAAGTTTTTTGTACATATTTGTTGCCTCTTTTAATGCAAAACCAGACTTTTTGGTCTAAGAGTTTATATTGGTTAGTTGTGATAATATTAAGCTTTTGGCAATAGTTGCGAATAGCATTTATTATGCCTTCATACAGAGAAAGTTTGTTCTTATACCTTGATATTTAATTAAAAATTCATGGAAGGTCATCCAATGCCATTTTCATTTATCAAGTGTTTAATGAAAAAAAATGCCATAATTACACCATTCCTGTACAAAAATAACTTTTTTATCTCTTAAAATTTTAATATTGTAATGAATACACTCTGACATGAAATCATGTACTGTAGTCGGACAGCACTTTGAACACAGTTTCTTGTAGTGTTTCATCACATCATTCCAGAATGGGTTATTGACATCTTGCATAATAACATTAGAAAATTCAGCACCAAAGTTTTTTATATTGTCCAGCTTAGGGAACATATTAATGGTAAATTCCCGCCAACCCGACTCATACATTAATCTTCTCAGCCAACTTACCTTCATAGAAGAAATAAAATTTTTTACATTTAACATTTTTAATCCACCTTCACAGTACTGCTTTCGAACCACAGATTTTTTAATCTTACTTTTTTTACCGTTCCATAAGAAACTATACAATTCTTTTTCCAAAGCAACAATAAAATCCTCTGGGGGTCTGGTAGATTAATCAATAAATGAACAATTTTAGAAAATGCCAAAGTTTTAATAATAGTTATTTTTCCGAAAGGAGTTATATTTCTTTTTTTCCAAAAAGCTAGGACTCTTTTTATTTCAAAAAGTTTATCTTCAAAGTTAATCTGTACAATAATATTTGTGTTAGTGGAGTATTTGATACCAAGATTTTTGAAAGTACCTGGATCCCAAACAAAAATTTTGTCCCTCATAAATCTAATTCCACAATTCTTTCTACTCCCCAACCATATTACTTGTGACTTGTCAAAATTGATTTTTAAACCTGAAATTTGTAAAAATTTAGTAAGGACAGATACCGCCTCGGTAAAAGATCTCTCTGAACCATCTAGACATAAACTAGTATCGTCAGCAAATTGTGACAGTAATGTTTCCTTGTTAACAACTTTAATTCCTTTAATATGCTCATTAGAACGAATCATTAATGACAGAACCTCAGCACAAAATTAGGTATAGGTAAGGAGATAATGGGTCCCCCTGTCTCACCCTCTCTCAATCGGAAACCATGGGGAGTACTGGCCATTGACATAAATTACTGGTAGAAATTTGTGAATAAAATGTTCTTATCCAATTAATTAAGTGAGGTCCAAACTTGAAAAATTTCAGGCAGTTATGTAAGAATGACCATGAGACGCTATCAAACGCCTTCTCAAAGTCAACTAAAAAAAAGCATACCTGGAACATTTTCCTTATCAGTGTACAATAACATGTCATACATCAACCTTATATTTTCTCCAATAAATCTGCCCTTCAAAAAACCTCTTTGACTCTCATGTATGATGTTTGGAAGAACATTTTTCAATCGATTAGCAACACAAGCAGAAGCTATCTTATATGTAGTATTCAACAAAGAGATGGGGCGCCAGTTTTTCACAAAATCTTTTCGGCTTCCCTTCCTTGGGGATACATATTATGGTTCCCTGTCGCTGGGTAGTTGATAACTGGCCTTTAGCAAAACCTTCATTAATAGAACGTACAAGGAAAGTTCCAATATCTACAAAGAAAAAACTTAAAAATTCAACAGTAAACCCATCAGGCCCAGGACTCTTCAAATTTTTCATCCGTTTCAAAACAGTAGCAGCCTCTTCCAGTGTTATCAAACCCTCTAGTGAGGAGCTCTCCTCTCAGATAATGCTGGAGCATCCGGAAGCTCTTCAGAAATATTCATATCAGTTACATCTCTAAAGCTGTATAATTGTTCATAAAAATTTTTTATCTCAAGGAGGATACTTTTTTGTTCAGAAATGACTGAACCATCCTCTTTTTCTAAAAAAGGATAGATTTATCAATAAAACTTCGATTTTCAAGAGTGCAAAAATATTTATTCACCTTTTCCCCTTGACTTAGCCAGTGAACTCTCGAGTGCATTGCCATGCCTTCAAGTCTGTGGTTCCTGATTTCTTGCAATTCTGTTTTTAGGTTTTCTAAATGAGGAATAGTTTCCTCTTGTAAATTCTGTTCAATGTTTTTTATTTTTGTTTCTAGGTCATGTTCTCTTTGAGTATCCATTTTTTTCTTATAAGTACTATAAGAGATTGTTTTGCCTCTTATTTTCCATCATTAATGTCTCAAAAAAGAGACGATCATCAATTTGAAAAAAGAGGTTTTCATTACTAATTTTATGTATATTATCTAAGTTGTATACAGGTAATGCATACTGTTTCTTGGTATCGTGATCAGCTCTCTAATTTTGAAACATATTGCTTATCTCTTAATAAACTATTGTTGAATTTCCAAAAAGGTTCTGTCGCGTTTGAAATTATCTTTTTTTAAAAGCAATGTGACAAGAGAATGATCGGATCGATATCCAGGGTCCGATGCAAACATCATTAACTTCCTTCATTAATCCTTCAGTGATCATAAAGTAGTCAAGTCTTGCTTGTTTATAAGAGTGAAATTTCCGCCATGTATAGTTTCTTTTCTCGGGGTATAATTCTCTGTAAACATCGAACAGATTGTATTTTGTCATTATATCATTGATTTTTGCTCGGGTTCTTGGCCGATTGGTGACACTTGTATAATTTCTAACATCCATTTTTAAATTAAGGGCACAATTCCAGTCTCCAGTTATAATTACATGTTGGTTGCCAAAGCTCTCAATGAGTTCACAAACACTATCAAAAAATTCGGGGCTATCACCACTGCTAGGCCCGTATAAGTTCACCAAAGTAAACCTTTTTTTTAAGAATTGAATATTCATAACAATGTAACACCCATGCTGGTCTCTTATAACATCATGTATCTTGTACTCAAAGTTATTATTAAACAGAACAGCAACACCATTTTTATTAGTTTCCGTACCACACAGCCATACATTATATCCCCAGCTGGCTCGAATAAAATTCTCAGAGTCTTCCTTTAAGTGTGTCTCTTGAAGACAATAAATATGAGCTGCTTTTTTCTAAGAAAATCAAATACATCTTTTCTTTTTTTATTATTATTTAGACCATTACAATTCAAAGAAACAAATTTTAAATGAACTATCCTGTGCCATGTTGAGTTCTGGCAAGAAAGGTTAAAGTAGTTAACAGATAATAGCAATAAAAAAAAAAAATATATATATATATATATATATATACATATATATATACACACATATATTACATATATACATACTATATACACATACATACATATATATACATACTCACATACACACACATATATATAAAAAGGTCTACAAAAGAAAAAAGTAAGAAATACTCAAAAGTGTTGCTAACACTAGAGACACACTTTTTGAAATACAGTGATGTTGCACATCCCCAAAGTTTAACAGAAGCTACCTCAGCCTCAACCTTCCAATGTAATAGTAGGCAAGATTTCACACCCATCATTAATATCAACATCTTATAAATGCACAAATAAAGTGTACATGACCCAGTTACAATCTCACTCTCACACACAAGCCTATCACCTTGATATGAAGAAAATGAAAAAGTAATGTATAACATAAAGACCAGCTTACAAAGCAATGACATAAAATACACATACATACACACACCACCTGTTATATAAGGACCCACCGCCCTGCTCCAAACGAGCATTGATTACAACTATTACAACTACTACTACAAAATCTAGCGCAATGATATGGAAGAAGAAAAAAAAAAAAAAAAGAAAAAAAAAGAAAAGAAAGAAAACACCTTCAAACCAACTCGTGTCATGGTCATCTTGTATGACTGTCTTATACGTGATCAAAAATTTACTATCCCTCCATACAATCACATTGTCTGTGGGCAAAGACCAAATACAAATATGTGCCAGAATGATCATCCTCATGATCGTGGGCACCAAAGGAAAGAAGAAGAAGAAATATATGGAAAAAACAAGAATAGTACCACAAGGCTCGGTTTTCTTTCATTACTTTTGTACACTACTACCTTCGACGCAAGGACTGCTCCCCGACTTGCCAATCCCAAAAGACCTTCACCCCCAGATGTAAACAACGTCCAGTGGGGGGGAAAACAAACCCAAACAAAACAATAACAACAACAACAACAAAAGAAATCGCCAAAGTCGTTATATGTATAAAAAAAAAAAAAATGCGCACAGATACAGAAATTACATCAAGTAGATTCCAAATTACAAACCTTTAAGAATTCACGAACTTTCACGATTTTGAACAGAAAATAATCGCAGCTGGTTAAAATAATTTGGTCTACTTACAGTTCGAGCAGACGACACAATGTCAAAGCAAAGGTGAAGTAACGGCGTGACACATAAAAGAGGAAAGAAACAAAACTAACGCAGTTGCCTAAAATCGGCAAGAGATTTTACTGTCGAGATTCGTCCGGACACCGTCTTCACCACCACTGCACCGTTCTTCGTCCACGCTGCTGGCAAATGTCCCTCTCGTTCCGCACTGAACATAGCAGCTGATAGGCCGTGGGGTCAGATCTTCCACCATAGTGACCCCGGTTCCTTTCAATTTCTTGCGCGCGTAGAGCACAGAGTCCCTGACTCGACGGGAAACAAAACGAACAATAATCCCGCGGCAAGAGTTTTTAGACGCATTGGAACCCTGTTTGGAACCGACCCTATGCACTGCCTCAAGGTCTTCTCTCTTCACCTCAATGTCAGTTTACGGTTTGAACAGAGAAAGCACCTTCTCCTCACACTGTACCCCCGTCTCGACGCCCCCACTCTCCGCTTCCTGCATCCCGTAGATACGAAGGTTGTTCCTCCGTACGTAGGCGGAAAACGTCCTCGGTACGACGATCGGCCAGCTCTGCAAGGTGCCGAACCTCGGCAAGCTGGGTGGCTGTCTGCTCCTCTCGCTTCCGGGCATCGGTCAGCTCTCGACGAAGCTTCTCGTTCTCAGTCTGGACTGAGAACAGGGCAGCCCTCAGCTCCTCCACCGCAAGAGCCAGCCTGGCAAGTTCTGCTCCGTTGGCACAGAGCTTTGCCATCAGATCGGCATTCGTACATTGCTGGGGTTCTTTTTGCCGGTGAGAATCGCGAGCAGGGGAGAAAACAATGTCCAACTCGTTTGATTGGTTTGGGAGCGAGTCGTTCCCCTTGTCCTCCATTTTGTCCTCTCGTGGTCGAAAAACAAATTTAGAAAGAGTCTCTTTCACTGGCCCGGACGTGGAGTACTAGTTTCCACCTTCTGTTTCTTTGGGGTGTCTTTGTCACTGTTAACACTCGAGTTGTTGGAGGAACTAGAGCCTGAACCTTCACCAGTCTGCGTACGCTGTTTTCTCTTCTTATGGCGGGCCATAACATTGCACACTGACAACATCACGGACAGTCATTTCAGCAACGATTTCTTCACATCACGCTGACCAAAAGTTCCAAAAACTCGGATGGAGGTGGCAGTAAGATACACTGTTAACTTCGTGGCATTCTTGGTGACCGATCGGTTGTTTAATTAACTAAAATAAGTTAATCAAGAGCAGAGCTGTCAAAAAGACGTCCGACTCACCCGGTTTAACAGTGGGGTATGTTTTGCTCCCATAAGGAACCTAACACAGAGTAACTTTTATTAAGACTGGCACAGCCTTCTAAACTTAAATAAAGTCAGACAAATACGTAGACGAACAATCTAATAGTGGGGGAAAAAAAACAAGCGCAGGCCAACAACTGAACTGTCTTCACAGTAATGACTTGGCAGAGATTTGGACCTAAGGAGAGAAGGGGGGGGGGGGGGGGGGAGTTTGAAGATGGAGAAACTGGGAACATGAAATTTAAAACAAATATGTTACAGATATGAAAACTCTTCACTAGCTGAATAAGGGAACTATCGCAATCCTTTTTGAAGGCAGATATATTTGTATTGCCTGCTCCGAGGCCTTTCGTCCGCTGGGTCGGACTCATCAGGGAGACACGGCTGGTTGTGTCTGCGCTCCCGGCGTCAAATAGAGACACACCACAGTCCATAATACTGTGGTGTTCTCACCACACCACCAAGGGTGCAAAAAAGAATCCAATAGCACCCCCCAAAGCAGCCAGCGAAGAGTAGTAAATGCAACCAAACGAAAGTGTGAGGAGGAAAAAAGTTGCTGTTAAAACTAAAGACATTATGCAAGTAATATAAAATGTAGGGGACAGTCTTTGAGCCTACGCTTGAGGATCCACCCAAAGATGCAAGGGAGATCAAAAGACAAACACCACAGACGGACAGAAACAAATACAAATAACCTCAATTTAATCAAAGCAAAATCGGAAATGAAATGAGGTAGGGCACGGTAAACGATAAACAGTAAACAAGTGGGGTATGTTTTGCTCCCATAAGGAAACCTAACACAGAGTAACTTTTATTAAGACTGGCACAGCCTTTTAAACTTGAATAAAGTCAGACAAATGCGAAGACGAACAATCTGATAGTGGGGGAAAAAACAAGCGCAGGCCAACAACTGAACTGTATTCACAGTAATGACTTGGCAGAGATTTGGACTAAGGAGAGAAGGGGGGGGGGGGGGGAGTTTGAAGATGGAGAAACTGGGACATGAAATTTAAAACAAATATGTTACAGATATGAAAACTCTTACAGACTAGACAGGCACACACACACACACACACACACACACCACACACACACACCACACACCACACACACACACACACACCACCACACCACACACCACCACACACCACACACACACCACACACACACACACACACACACACACCACACACAACACACAACACACACACACACACACACACCACACACACACAAAACACACACAACCACACACACACACACACACACACACACACACACACACACACACACACACACACACACACACAACACACAACACACCACACACACACACACACACACACACACACACACACACACACACACACCACACACACACACACACACACACACCACACACACACACACACCACACAACACACCACACACAACCACACACACACACACCACACACACACACACACAACAACACACACAACACACACACACACACACACACACACACACACACCCCCACACACCACACACCC